>ARYC01001773.1:0-18162 GCA_000711775.1 Oxytricha trifallax
AGACCTTGAGATATTAAAGCTCTAGATGACTGTATATGGTGTCTTGAAGGACTTTATGGTTTGTTGCCCTTGCAAGTACGCTACTTGAATTTACCAGGCTTCCAGACGATAGAGGTATTAAAATCGACAACTAAGAATTTTTCCACTTTAAAGAACTCAAATAAGTCAAGGTGGATTCCTTTTAAGACTTTAAAATAGGAAAGCTGTTCAACCACATCACTGTGGTATTCGTTGATGAATGCCTAGAAAATTTTAGATAGACTCTTGCGGAGCTGCCCATTTAAATAGCTTTGAAATAAAGTTGCCTTTAAGGGATTGAAAATCTTGAGTACTTGCTTAGGCATTCTCTCTATAGATAAGTTAAGATATATTATAAATCTTACCATCGGCGATCTCGCCATAACGCTTATTTAGTAAGGAGAGGAAAGCTGTATTATAGAGCAAGTCTTTAAGTTCTCGTAGTTGTTCAGGAAGCAGCATAAACTCGATGTATATCTTTCGTTCAATCTCACCATCTGGAGTGTCTTCCAATACATCCACTGCTTTCATTAAGCTCACCTACATTTTGCTTAAATTTTATAACTTACTGATTGGTTTGGAATATCCAATAGAGTGAATTGAGTGAGGGAAGACTTTAGATCCCAGTGCTATCTTACTTTGAAAGAGTACTTCAATAAGTTGACTTAAGGTTCAGGGTAGTTAAATAAATCATAAGCTAGGTCAACGCTAGTGAAATCAATTGGTTAAACTTATTTAGTAAGTATGTCTTGAAATCTTTTAGCTTCCAATTCCTGATTGTTTACTTGGATATTTATCTTTGAAGGAGAAGCAGGAATAGCAGTTTGAGTAACAATTATATCAACAGTAGGTTCTTCAATCATAATTGGTTGATGCTTTCAGCTATTAATGCAACTTCAGTGTGCGCTTAAGCATCCATTATCCACAAAGATCACAAGGAAGCAAATCGAACTGGCTTTTGGACTTCGTATATCTAAAACAATTATAATAAATCCTTACTTCGAGAGTTTGCCACTGCTCTAATCACTGGCTTGTTTCTACTAATATCTTAACATTAATATTATTATTATTATAGGTAATATTCTTCTTATGAATGATGACTAAAGACAGGTAAGCAAAAATACTATTGCCAAGGAATCATTATTATACTTACAGGCAGATTAACATATATTGAATTTGTGAATTTAAGTTAAAATTTATAACTTATTGCTATCAAAAATAAGGCAAGTCAGACTGCCATTTTAAAGATGTTACTGGGTAGATGTCACAACTGATTATAGTCTCAGTTAGTCAACTTTCGATACTTATAAGTATGATGTGAATCAATTTGTTAAAGCAGAGAAATTTTTAAAGGAAATCACTGACAAGTAAGTGATAAGTACTTGGTTATATTTTGAATTCAGATTTTATATAATTAACTATAAATAATTTATACTTAGATCTCTTATATACTCATAAAAATCATTCTAACCCAACCACTTTCGTTGACCAAACCTAGTCACTCTCTTTATAACCCCTTAATATATATGAATCACCTATCAGTATCTCCTTAAAATTGCCCTATCAAATATCCAGCAAGGAAGGTCTTGGAATTTGTGGGTTTGTTGGCATTTGCAACTTTAGATTTTCAACTTTCAGATCGGTAGGTCGGTAAACCCAAATTCTGATCTGAGGACACTTTCCAGACCCTCCTCATTTCCCTCGGATGCACCATGAGGTCCAACCTTGGGCCTTAGATCTTTCCCAAACCACTCCTAATCATCTAAAAATCCAAGCCTCATTACATAAACATCCAATAAGTGGGTTTTAAAGTTACGGAACCGCGGATTTAGAGGGGTGGGTGGATTTATTTTCAATTCCAAGTTTGAAAGTGGCTATACTATCTCTAATGGTTATAGAATATGACTTATATGATTTTACAAAAATTATTTTCTAATCCTCTCCAAACCCTACCACCCAACTTAAATGTTGCAAATACACTATAGAACGATGAAATAGAAGGAGGGAACTCGATTGGGGATGGAAGTGGATATAACCCATCTTGAAATGCTTGGGTGCCCTTAACCGCCATTTTGACCTTAAAAATTGAAGAAAATGGCCTTATATTTTTCCATTTATCTTACCTTAAAATATGTTCTTTAATAGTTCTAAGTTATCCAGATATGTTATAAGTGCTTGCAGACTATATAACCACACATTTGATTAGCTTGAAGGTGATAGCATAAATAGGAGAGACAATATCCTAAAAAATTCAGCCTAAACAAGGCTATTTTTAAATTTTCATAGTCTTACTGGAAAAAGTCTACCTCAACCCTAAAGGCAGACCTCTATGCCTTTGCTCGGTCATGACCTTGGAGATTATTTGACTAGGGCTGATATATATTTTAACAATTGAAATAAGGAACGAATAAACACAGGTAGAGTTAGAAGTTTGGATGGAAGAAAGTCAACCTTAGAATTGGAAGAAGTCTACTTTTTTCCTCTGGAAGAAGTCCACTTTTTCAACTGGAAGAAGTCTACTTTTAGGACAGGAAGAAGTCCACTTTTAGGACTGGAAGAAGTCCACTTTTGCATTGGAAGAAGTCTACCTTTTGGAAGATTTCCACTTTTGCTACTGGAAGAAGTCCACTTTTCAATTGGAAGAAGTCTACCTTTTGGAAGATTTCCATTTTTTCAAATTATCTCTAAGATTGAAATAATCTGAGACTAAATATATAAACTATAGTTATCCAAGTAGCTCCTCACTTAAACTATAATACAAATAATAGCAGGAGTTTTGCAAAAATTTTAATGAGAGGTAAGGTTCTGTAACTCAGTATATTTTTCTTAGAATAGAATATATATGGATTATGTCTAATGTAACAAACATCACTTTCAGTTAACCTTATTTCAACTAAGAATTCCAAGATTGCCAACACTAGTTTTAAAAATTGCAATTCTCTTTTTTCTAAGAATAACAACCTACCTAGCCTTGCTTAAAAGCTATGAACTCAGCTTAGAACTCCTCAATCAAATTGGTAGGAAGTCTTCAAACTTTGGAAGTTAAAGCTACCAAACCTCATAGTTGAATCTATCGACCAGCAATACTATTAAGCTCTATACAAACTTGAGTTGCTTTACTATTATCATAAAACGAATGAGCTTTAAATAGTTCTTACTAACTTCCTACAACTTAGTACAAGTAAAGAGCTTTGATAAAAGAGTGGCTTTAAATAACTTTTGAATGAAAAATTTCTTTGAGCCTTACTCAATAAGTTGAAGGTAAAATTTGAAATAAATGGAAGATAACTGGAAGACAACTTGTAAAGTCTTGATGTGATGTTTGCTACATAGATTAAAAGTCTTATACTTTTCTATGATTTTTCACTTAGCTTTTAGATGAATAATTGATATTCAAAAGACTCAATACTACCAATCATTCAGTAAAGTTATTTCTATACTTACAAACAGCAATTACTTTATAAGATTGTAGACCTTGAATCTAAGCCAAGATATTTTCCCCTAAGTCTTTATGAGAATTAGAAGATACATGGAAGATAAGTCGACAGTATGGGTTACAGCAAGGGGCAGTATCATTAAAGGTGATTGGTATATAGATTGAACCAATACCTAGGAGGATATTACTTTTATACGAAGTCAACATCAGCATTTTCCCTTGATAATTATTCAGCTAAATCTAAACTTACAAAGAAACCTTCTTAGTAGCTAAGATTTCTTAGGAGTCTAAGGTGATTGATATGATATATTACCCCTCTATTTAATCTTCACTCTGGCTTTACTTATATGCAATATCCGGCTCGGATTTTAAAAACAAAACTAACTTGGTAAAATTAAAGTGTCAAAACTTTGCTTATTTTCTCTATAATCTCTATATAATCCTTAATTAAAGCTTACTATTAATCTCAAAATATCTCAAATTTCTAAAACCTCAAATCCACCCTCTATTCTCAGAAAATCCAAGGGTTATCCTGCTGCTTTCGCATTCCCACTTCTCTCATAAGTGTCTGAGATTACTTAGCTTACTCTCACATAGTCTGGAAGTGAAGGGGTTAGCTCCAACGAAACTTATGATCAAATTAGTAGTCATTTTGAGAATCTCGATTTTACCCCTCAAATTCATACGAATTACACGACAAATCCGAATAAATTTAATTCCTAAGAAATGACGCTAATATTGGAAAAGTTCAACTTAACCTCTGTCAATCATAACAGCTCTCTCATCACTTAATCTCAAGCATCTAAGTTTAAAATTTAAAGTAACTGAGAGTTGCAGGGAGGAGGCTTGAGTAGGAGCAGGGATCGTTCAATTCTATTTTCTAACTGTCATTAAGATTTGGTTTGATTTCAGGCATTTTTATTTTATCAATTAAAGTATAAAAGTTTAAATTTTAACCTACTCAAACAACTATGGAGATATAATAGTTATACTCTAAGGCCCTATAGTAAGCTCTGTTGTGGATTGATCTCACTTATTAATAGTGAGGAATGTAATGCAGTGAGATTGGTTAGGGTTAGTTAGAAATTCAACATGAAACTATATTCTAACTTTTATGATTGCATTGTAATAATTTTAGTCATTATGATCTTTTTACTACTTAAAGCTTAGCTATAAGACTTATTAACTAATGCATAATATTTACTATCATTACAGGTAACGTTGCCATACTTCCTTTAGAACGTAAGCTGTGTCATAGATGCATATATATAATGAAGGGAACCTAAAAAGGTTGGGTAAAGCGAAGAAGATAACTCTTCAAAAAAGTAGTCGTTAGACAACTGGAATTGTGTCCATTTTGGAATAAGTGTCCATTTGGGAATATGTGTCCAATTTGGAATAGGTGTCCATGTAACAAACATCACTCTGAGATTTATGAGATTGAGCTCTTTGATTTAGTTGAAAGTGTTTCAAGAGAGCTATAGGATTATTAATAGCAGTAATACAGTTACCCTAACTTAACTCAAACCATTAATCAAACAATTCCTTTGAACTAGGGTGCAACCCTAACCTAGAGATAAACTCCAGGAAGAGCTGCTTGAGGTTTTCGCAGTAAGAAGTTGTAATAATAAATCGTGCTGCTACTAGTCTCAAAAGATGAGAGGAAAAGTAAGAGTAATAAAGCCAAGCTGACTTACCTCACCAGTTCACCTGGTAAAACAACGCAACTTAACTGAACTACTGCCCCTTAAACTCTGACCTAACTTGTTTCAAACTTATACCTATAAATAGTTAACAAAAAATCTAAACCCAACTGAGGAAGGGTTTCAAAGTAAGGTTAGCTTAACTTAAATAAGCTTAAGGTAATTTAGTACTGTAGTACTTTTCTAAACTGTAAACCCACTACAAACTGTGAAGCCAGTCTAACTTTGACTTTACTATTAGAATAATGCCTGAGCCGATTTACGCTTGAGGCTTTACACCTCTCTACAGTCAGGGTGAGTACCTAAGTTAAAATAAAGTATAGCACTGAAGCTCTAACAAAAGAACTACTAAGACTACAAAGTTAAAAAAAGCAAAGAAACTTCTAACATCCAAAAGACTTAAATTGGTAAAGTACTAAGGAGTAAACCCTGAATTATTGGTAAAGTGAAAATCACAGAAAGTAAAATCAAAAAATGAAAATTCTCTCAGCATCTTGTGTTCTACCAGTTTGAATATTCAAACGACTGGTCCTCGGAAACGAGGTTAAATTCGATTCATTTTTATAATTATTTTACTAGTCTGAAACGTGGACCATCCGGCGAAACGATAATTTTCAAAGTAACCAATAGTGATGGAACAATCCTAGCGGTAGGACTAGTCAATATGTGTGTGTCCCTTTTGTGTGTGTTACCCCCCAATCAAGCTGAGACTAATTGAAGCTGCGTGGACCAGCTGGTGAAACGATAAAAAACTTCATACTTGGTAATCACTTCTTCGGACTTGCATTATTTCAAATGTCGTTATTCAAAGTAACCAATAGTGTTGGAACAATCCTAGCGCTGATATTAGTGGAGGCTTGATTTAAAAATCTAAATCAAAAATCAATAATCAACTAGTAATCAATCACCGAAAATTAAATTCAAGAACCAGCAGTTAAACTGAATCAAAATCAAAGTGGAAAATCAAAATCAAAATAAATTAAATGTGGCTAAGTATTTTTTTAATTCTTTTTTATAGGTTCTAAATTTTAATCTAGATTAATTGCAGTTAGTACCAAGGAGCTCCTTAAAATCTTAAGACCGGAAATCAGCTTTAAAACTTTTTTTGACTTTTAATATAGGTACTTTAAGAACTTTGTGTTTATAGATTGAGGCCTCAATAAAAATAGCTAGCTTAATGAAATTTGAACAAGACTCTACTATAGATCATTTATTCTTAACCCCTTTTGATTTATAGGTACCTTTAAGATCTTGCTTTAGATTAAGTGGCCACTTACAGCAAAAACCCTGAAACAACTCTGATGATGTTTGAACACTAAACGCCTTCCTTTTACTTTAATTCTTTTTATAGGTACCTTGAATGATACATTGACTATAGAAATGCTGCCTTGATTAATCAAGCTAGAGAGAGCAGAGCTAAATTCAAAAAAATTTCCAAGGCTTTAATTAAAGTAAGAAAGAACCTAAAACTCTGCCCAAATTTTTAGTACTTTAATTAAAGAGAGTGTAACAAACATCACTCATGCTTGAGTGAACTTTTTTTAATGTAGCCTTTTCAAGAAACCAGAACTCTGTTAATAGAACAGCCAATCACAGTAGTTAGACCCTGTCAGATCTTCTCGGGTAGTAATAGTAGTAACTTAAGTAAGTCAAAAATCTTTCTTAAAGACCTCAAACATTAAGTCTTAGGAACAAGTAGTAAGTAGTTTGTAGAAGTAGGTAATTTAGTTTTTTTCTTTTGTGATTCTAAACTATAAATGTAAGAATGAATATGAGGCATGGAAATTTGATAAATGATTATTGATTGTCTTAACTCTTATAGGATGAGTATAGTAGTACAAAGTTATAGAGAAACTTACTTCAGGTATCAGTGGTTAGTGCTGATAGAATTTTTGTTTTGATTTTTACAAGTCTAGTTAACCTGAAACCCTGCCAAAATTTTGAGATCTCCAAATCAAGATCACTGTAAGTGTAACAAACATCACTGATGTCTCCTTAGTGATTTTCAAACTCAAGACCCAATTCTCTAAGTGCCAAGGACCTTGGCTGAGTGGCCAACGATTACGTGTTTGTGCTAGTTAGGTGGCAAGAAGTTTTGAAGAGGAAGGGTAGTTTGTTGAGTGCTTTTCATGAGAGTGATCTATAGATAGTAGTTTTAAAGAAAGCCCAATAGAGTGAAATAGACAGTAAAGGATTTTTCCTTGCTCGAATAGTAAGAGTCCAGTAGAACCTGGTCTTAGGTCAACTTACTTAGGGTCTTAGGGGTCAGTGTTGGTAGAGGGATTTCGTTGGGCTGAACTGTGAAGACTGGAAAAGCTGAAACGCTGCCCAAATTTTGAGATTAGCTGGCTGTGATCTATAGACGTAAGTTATGAACATAGAATACTAAAGATGGATAATTGATTTTTTCAACTCAGGTATTAAGAGGCCTATAGATATAAGCTATCATCACACTTACCTAAGGTACAGGTAATCTAAGTTGATAAAGCCCTTTTCACCAAAGTAGGAACAGAAGACAGGAGAACCTGAAATGCTGCCCAAATTTTGAGTTGGGCAAAACCGACATGAGTGTAACAAACATCACTCATTAAACCTTCGGGTTTTTTGAAGACTACCTTAGTTAAGGCTGCTCACTGGAGTTTAACTATAGGCTTGGGTTAACTAAGCGTATAGAATACATACTAGACGAGAGGTTCAAGAACTAAAACTGCGGCAGCAGTGGGGTAGGCAGGAAGATAAGAATTGTTGACAGCAGTTAAAGAGCGCTGTCGATTAAAACTTTCGAAATTTAACAATAGACTAGACCTGGAGTTTCGCTTATTTATAGATAAATCGGCCAATCGCGTTGAGAATATCTCGATTTAAATTGGATTATTAAAAGATTAGAATTGGTCATAATTAAAATATAAGAAGGCAAATTTTGAAGAAAATAAAACATGAAATATTCACTTCATAAAATGCTTTCTTAGGATATCATAGCTTATATTCTGTCAGATAATTTCTAAAGTCCTTTATTTTCTTTTAGAGTTTAGAAAGGAAAATTTTGCAGATTTTCAATCTTACTAAGTTACTATCAACTTCGCCAATAACATGATAGCTTAATACTGGAATTATTAACAGTAATAATTTTATTATTAAGAATAAAAATATGTCAAGATAATCTTCTCTCAATTTTCAAAGGAAAAGAAGTAATAATGATAGTATAGAGGAGTCCAAAGACAGCAGTTGACTATCAAAAAAATATTCATAGAACTCCATTATCAGCGATGAGTTCCTGGACTCCAATTCCCTATAAGATATCAAACCCAGCAAAGTGAAGGTGCAGGAGAAGACCATCACAAAGTGGACGCCAGTGGTCTTGGGCAAGCTCTTCCCTAATGTGATTTAGAAGTCCAAGTTCACCTACAGCTCGGGCAAGGTAATCAATGCCGGCGAGGTGCCGCCTCATGTGTCAGAGTTGGCGGGTGGAGTCATTATCAAACTCCCCTCGGAATCAATCGCCGAATACCTGAAAAAGAATGTTGATGTTTGTTACATGCAAGAGGATGATGAGCTGTGTGGGTTCTTGGAGACTTATCTTTAGAGTATTAAATCTGGGAAGGCTGCGGCTTTCAATTAGAAGAAAGCAGGCAATGGAATTGGAACTTCAGGGCCTGACAACTAACAGAGTATGGTAACTCTGAACCCCGATCTCGCAAAGAACTCTAAAGTCATGCAGAAAATACTTGAGAGTATTGGCAATAAAAAGAGGGCAAAGAATGCAGATAAAAACCCATTCTTAAAGAAGCGAGAGGCCAAGCTGGCCTGTAAGAAATTAGATGCTGTAAGCCTGTACTTTAATGATAACTTGAAGCCCAGGCAGATAGCCAAGAAGTTGAGGATAGGGGTAGACATGGTTTATAGGATAGTTGAGAAGTTCAAGCATGAGATTCAACACACGATTCATGAACCCAAGGCCTTGCAAAAAGTGGGTCGAAAAGGAGTTACTGATAACCCTCTCCTGCTTGATTCGATTCAAAGTTATTTGGAGCTGAATGGTATCTACCAGGTCACTGGTTAGAAGCTGCACAACTATCTCAGAGAGCTATCTGAAAATAACCCTGAGGCCTCAGCTCTCAAAGTGCCTTGCGTAGCAACCTTAAACAAGGTTTTGAAAGAGAAATTCCATTTAAGATTTGGGAAGACCCAGGCTGCCAATACCAAGTATCGTGACCCCAGCTATAACGATAAAAGGCTGTGGATAAGTCGCCTGCTTTCGCAGTTCCTACTTGAGGATGCGGTGATCATTTCAGTGGATGAAAGCAACTTTAGGTCTGACTCGATGCCCCCAAAGTAGTGGGCTTTCAATATCAATGATATGTATCGACAAAGCAAAAGTCAATCACGACTGTAACAAACATCACCTGCTGGCAACCCCATTCTGGTGGGCGATTCCAAACTTTTGTATGGCCAATAATTGCTTGGTAGGTTTTAGGATTATAGTGCCAGTGACTAGGAAGTGATTGGCGACTCTACTTTACCAAATTTTAGGATAACCCCTAAAAATATCGCCCCTGAGCCATCTAATCCTAAGTTGCAAAATTCTCCAATTTAAGCCTCAAAATCTCGAAAATCGCAAGTTGAAAGTGAGGCTTCAAAATCCTAAAAATCGTAAGCATTTCATCAAAATTCAATCAAAACTTTCATAGAAAAGCCTAGAACTTTTCAAGTCAAATTCAGCATAAGGGAGGTTAGGAATCTGAAAAATTAGAGGCCTCGATCTTGGGTAAGAGGACGCCTGCAAAATCAAAAAAAGTCTTGAAATCCAGCAGCCTGGGTTCTTCAAGTATTGATTCGAAGAACGTAATTTTCTTGGCTTTATATTGTTTAGAAAAATTCGAGATTTTAGGTTAGGACCTCTCAATAATAAACTCCAGCTTATAAATCAAAAGCAACTCTGAAGAAAGATCTTTCCCCAATTCCTGAAGTGCCAGAGAGCCTGAACCAGTAGTTGAGCTTGACAAAATACTTTCAGAATTTCAGGATCGCAAGCTCGGTCAAGTCAGTGGTTTCGGAGGATCTGCCGGCGAAGAAATTGAGGAGTGGGTTCACTCCAGTCCTGGATCGAATTGCCAAGTTGAAGTTGTCAAGCTCGAGGAAGAAATCGGTGGACTTGGTGGGAGACAAACAAAAGGAGAATCGGTTTGGCATCACTCCTAAAAAGCTAAGGCTGTCCTAGAATGTGAGCAGCGCATCTATAGACCAACTCAGCGAAAGTCAAGGTAAGATTTGCTATTGATTGAAAATGGAAATATAGGCTTCAACCTGAAGGAAGAGAGCGAAAAGTTTGAGCGTGATATACAGAGCATCCAAGACTACTTTGATGACAAACAGGAAGCCTTCAAGTTTAAAAGCATTGCAGAATACCAGAGTGAAATGAAGCAAAATCTAGGTAGCTATGGCATGAAGGTGAGGGAGCTTTCGATCTAGAAGAGCCCCAATAAGAGGCAGCAGTTCTCGATGTCATTTATAGCGGCCATATCTCAAGACCGAATCCTCTCAAGTCAAATCATAGAGGGCGCTTTCGACTCCTCCCTCTTCGAGAATTTCATCTATCATACCTTGCGAAGTGTGAGAACGGACAAAGATCTCAACTCTAAGTAGGTGATACTCTTGATGGATAACGCTGTCATTCATAAGTATTCAGAGATGCTCGAGACAGCCAGGAAGTTCAAGGTGAATGTTCTATTCAATGCCGAGTATTCGCCCTGGCTGAATCCTATAGAGTAGCTCTTCTCGTTCGTCAAGAAGCAACTCAAAGTGGACACTGTAAACTCCAAGTAAGATAATCCCATCTAACATCTCTAGGCAGCAGCTCGTGAAGAGGGTCACTGAAATCGTACAGAGCTTAAGTGCAGAAGACATTCAAGGCATGTGGGTGTTCAGTATCAAAAAGTGGCTGCACACTCTGCGCTATGGATTTGTCTGATGATGTTTGTTACAGAAGCAATTTATGTTGCTGAGCCTATTAAAGGGAATCCCCCTTTATAAAAGAGTAATTTATAATACAAGGCTATAATGATAATAATAATAATCAATCATGGCAATTGCTATCGCACTTTCCCACTTTGTATTTGAAGCAACCTTGAAATAAGCTTATGAAAGCAAGCAACCCTTCCAACTTGATTCTGATCGTGCTTCTTTAGTTGGAGGTCCACTCAATGCAGGATCTCTCTAATGTATTAGCATGCCAATCACCGCCCTTCCCATTTCAGCTTCTCAAACTGCGATGGATAATGCGAATGACCTTCATACATATGCCCATTACACTTATAAAACACCTCTCTAATTAAGCTATGCACTCTATACACTTGGTAATCATACACTGCAAAAAGAACTAATAAAGGGCAATTTATCTAATATTTATACATAATTATAAAACACTACACTTCAAACGAAAAGGGTTTAGGGGTTTTGAAATATGGTCCAGGAGTTTCTAGGTTATGAAAATGCGTTTTTATATAATAAAGGGGTTTTGATTAATTGATCGAAAGGGTTTAATATTAAAAGCGTACACATATTATTTATTTATTTTTATTTTCACTTTTTCCCATTTCATTTATATTTTAACAATAATATTCCTAAAGCATCTTTTTTAGGTTTTTATTTTACATCAAATTTATTTAATTATTAGAAATTAACGCTATTTAATAATTGAAAGTATATTATTCGAGTAATAGCACTTATTAAAGCATTAATAATAACAATCAATACTAACAAAATTAAACTCTTGAAGAATATATGAGTGCCAGAGATAAAAAATAATTGACTAATTCATTGAAAGATAGTGCTTAATTCAGATCGAATTTTATCAATAATTATGAGGATTAAAGTTCAAGATAAAAATCTAAATAGAATCAAAACAGATCATAAGACAAGAAAAATAAATTTATTTCTAATTTTAGTTCAATACAAAATTAAGAGAAATCATAGTAAAATTAAGCACAGTAGTAGAAAATGACTAATTTAACTTTTAATATTGTTAAAAAATTGTAATTTATGAATACCTTGATGTTATTATTAAAAATAATTATAGAAATACACTTAGTTATACTTATTAACTTAACTTTGGAAGGTTTTAACTCAATATTTTATTTTTTTAAAAAAATACAGTTTTCAAATTCTTATAAAATTTAAATGATTTAGTTTTTATCTATTCTATAATTAATATCATATAAGGCTTACTATTTATATTAATTAAACAGTAAATTTTTCGAACCAATAACTTTATCATTTCGTTGATAAATAAAATAATAAAAACTTCTTAATTAATTTGCTTTTAATGAATATCATATTGACTTGAATTAATTTTAATTTATATCTTAATCTGTTATAATTTGTAAATTTATTTAATTTCATTATCTAAAAATGGTAAATTAACTTCATATTTCATCTTTTTTTTAGAATTCGAGAGATAGAAAGACACCAAGTAAAACTCGTTAACTTTCTTAAAATGCGAAGATGGATTTTAAACTTCGTTTATTTCTTGAAAATATTTAATTGTAAATTTTAATTAGGTATTAAATATTATAAAATTCAATTTTTGACATCATTTTAAGTTATTTTTTAATTATAAACAAGAATAAAATTATTTCGAATCAATGCGGCTCTATAAGATAATATATTAACCAAAATTTAAGGTATTACTTCAATTTTAAACATTTTTGTAATCGAGTATTGCACCTGAGAAATAACGAATACCTACTATATACTTTTTCAATATGTTAACTCTAATGCATTATGTTCAAGCTGAATTAATATTTGAACACGAAGTTATATAAAAATGATTGAAATTTTTACCATGAATTTTCTTTACTCTAAATTTTATTACATTCTTTTTTATAAAATATGAGTTTTTATGATACATCATCGAAAGCAGCATCGTAAAATTTCAGTTCCCAAGCTTAGCAATAATTCTCTCAGTAACCAATACTAAGAAACATCTATGAATTGAATACTTCCACCCAACAATAACGAATTCTAACCGACTCTGAAGACAGATCTTTGCAATTATCTTTTAAATTGTTTGACTTAGAGGGAACAGGATTCATTAAGAAGGAAGATTTGTAGAGAATTATATAAAATATGGGTTATAAAATAGGCAGAGAAGATGCTCAAGATATTTATAGTATGAGTTAGATCAATAGAGGGGAGTTTAGCTTGGATTAATTAAGAGAGATCTTCAAGAGTAAAGTTGTAAGTAAAACTATATTTTTGCTAATATGCCATTAAATGTGAAATTTTCAAATGAAGCTTCCAGCTTCTAACTATTTTTAACTTTGTATATTAATGACTGATAAATTTAATAGAATCGAATGACAGACATTGATTAGTTTAAAGCAGATTTTCGTTTGATGGACGTTGACAACGTTGGTTATATAACACAAGCAAATTTGAAAAGAATTCTAAATCATGAACTGCAACTTGACATAAGTGATGAGCTTTTGCAGGATATGATTGAGGAATGTGATTTCGATGGGGATGGAGTCATTTCTCAAAATGATTATACTAAATTAATGAAGAAATTTAAGAAACTTAGCAAGTAAATTTGAAATTATATAAAAATTGATTTAAAAATAAAGAAATTTTTCATTTTTAATGCATGTATAAGGAAAATAAAAAAGTAATGAAGAAAATAATTATAAATTAAATAAAAATTTAAGGAATATAGATAAATTGAAACTATTTGTAAATTGTCATATTTAAATATAATTACCCTTTAAATGTAACCAGCAAATACAAATAACGATCCCCGGGACTATGCTCAGCTTTTCTAGTAATTTTGAAATTTTGTATTTTTATCTTCCCAATAAATAGTGAGCATGAAAACTACAAAAGACACATCAAGAATATAATTAAAATTAAGCCTTAGGTTGACAATAAAAGTCCCACTAAATTTGGACACATAAGAAACAAGGACTTCAAAGAGTAGCTGTTTAAGAAAAGAGAAAGATAAATCGAAAATAATCACCTAGTAGCTAAAATTCTATAAGTCAAGGTAAGTTATAATCTTTTTTATTTCATATCACTCCAAACTTTACAAATTACAAAAAATTTTCAGTCTAATTTAACCAATTTAGTCAAACAATCAAAACACAGAAGAAAGACAGAAAAATATGAGTACTGGAAATGTGAATATTCTTCAGACTAAACAATCAAAAATAACTTCAATGCAATAATCTCAATCCCCTACAAATCGGAAGTCTCTAAATTCACTGAATTTCTTGCAAAGAAAGAAAGAACTTGAGAAAATCATGCAAGAAAACATATTTATGATGAAGAAAATTCATTATGCTCAGCCATCTGTGCAATATAACGAACATATTTAGCATTAATAAGAGGTGAAAAAACTTAAGAAAATTATACAGTATAACTCAATGAGGCAGAGTATGATAACCACTGTTAGAAACTTCTTTGTAAGTATAAATTATCTTTAAATCATATTGAATATAGAGTGGAGTGGATGATCAAAAGAGTCATGATGATAAGACAGTTTAGAGAATGAAAACAGCTTCATCAGGCCTTGATTGATAGCTAATGGTAAATTTAATATTAACTTAATCATATCACTATTTAGTCTAAAATCATATAAAAACAATATGTGTTCATAAGACTAAATATCATTAAGTATATTTCTTCAGATACGATAAAGCTACTTTTTACGAATTTATCAGAACATCTGCTCCAAAATTTTGAAAAAAAAGTTCTAGAAAAACCATTTAACCAGATTCTTCAGTTGGTTATTAATATGTGTCACTACACTTATAATATATTACATCAACTACATCAAGCCTTGGTAGTGGAGGTTTCTCAGATTAATAGTCTAGAGGAAATTCTTAACTTATAAGCAGAAGAAAGTAACGAAGAATAATTCAGAGTTTAGATTTAACCAATAATCAATATTTGAAACAATAGAGATAGTAGTTATTATGATCAAGTAAATTAATCTTAAAATTTAAATAATTAACTGTTCATTCAATAATATAATATAAATGCTTATTATAAATAAGTATTTTTATCAATTTCCTAAACTTAAAAATATTTTTAAAATAAAAACCATATTTAACTTTGAAATGGCTTAATTATAAAAACTTTCTCATTAAATTGTAAAACTATAATACATATTTAATTGAATATAACATATTAAAAATTGCTGTATCTAATAGATTAATATATTTTAGAATTTTGTTTCCTAAATATATTTTTTTGTTTTTATCAGTCGTTCTTGCAATAATTTAACAGTAATAGATAAATAACACTCAAATACTATAAAATTAATCAGAATAAACCCAAGAAAGAGGTTAAAACCTGAGCTAAGAAGAATTAGAGAATTTGAAATCAAATCCATTGATTTAGGACACTTAACGAGATGAAAATACTGACAACTAAACCGTACTTAATGTTCTATCAAATCAAGAGCAATAAATCATAAGTTAAATAAACAATGAATAACTCTAACTCCAAAATTAGACTCAGTAAAATTTCCCATTAATCACTTAAAACGTGGGTTTAGTAGGGGTAGGAGGATATTCTAATTATTCAAATTAAAGCAACTACTTCTCAAGTGGGAATATCAGACCAGTGTCTACAACTCTAAATCAAATTAAGTACTGGAAGTTAATGCAACATGCTCAAAATTACAATAGTTTGAGCTCCAGTATAGCTCAAAATCACTATAACACCTTCATGGATGCTAAGGGAAGGAAAAAAGCTTAAAAATAACAATTGAAAGCATTGATGAAAAGAGAGCAGTCTCTTAATAGTGGGAATACTAAGAAGTATAGAAAATCGCTATCACTTATATAGTAGTAATCTCATTAAAATAAAGTTGGAGACATTACGCCAATTGTTTATGAAAATACTTAGTAAAATTAACCAATATCATCACAAAGTCAACTTGAGCAAGTTAATAATAACTAAATAGAAAGCGAAACTTAGCATGAAAATTAGAAAATTAAGAGACCATACACTTAAGAAAATGCAAATAAGTCAAATTAGTAAAATTTAATGAATATATAAGTGTAGCAGCAATCCTCAAATGAAGGCAATTAATCTAATATCGGGCATATAAATGACATTAATTTTTCATCACAAAGACCATCAGAAAATATAAATAGTAATAAATAACATGTTCATGAAGTGAATAAAGAAATAAAAAAGAAAAGAAAGCATAAAAAATCAAAAAGCATTAATAATTTTAACTAAATGATTGATGCTGCCTATGCGATGAAAATTTAAAAAAAGAAACTTTTCCTTTGAACTTATATTAAGCTTTTATTTCCCACATGAATTTTATATACTAATACTAAAAACAATCCAGCTTGAATTTAAAACTGCTATGAAATTAAGAAATTAAAATCAATCATAACTAGGTATTATTTTCATTAAGAAAGTCTGAGTTTCACCATGTCCCAAGAACAAAGGAGCTATTGTAAATATTGTCTCAATGTATGCTCTTAATTAACTGGCTTATATTCTGAATGTATAATTAATCAACCCATTTTTACCTTGAATGCTTTGAGTGTATTGAGGTTTAATTATTTCTATATCTTAGACTAGGATTTAGCATATCTTAGAGTGTGAGAATGGATTTTGTACTGTTAAATTGAAGCAATCTTAATTTGGCTGAATTTTGACTTCAATGTATCTATCAATCTTAGGTTTTTTGAATTTTGGTTAAATTATAATTGGGTATTTGATAGCTTTAGTATCTCTATCTATTAAGTTCAGATAAAACTTAGTCTTTATTTTAAGGTCTTCATTTTTATTATTGGGTTTTGAGTTTTTAGCATTTCCTAAACTGATTAAACTCAAGTAATACTTCTCTTCTTGTGGATCCACAAATAAGTTGATATTATTACTCATTTAATCATGATCACTTAATTTTAAAAGCCTCAATATTCCAGTTTTCTTGTAAATATCTAAGTCTATAATTGACTCCTTTCCAATCTTTATTTTTGGCTTCAAATATACAGCTGTAAGCAACGTCACTTTAAGCACTTTTATCAAGTCATTTTAATGATAGTCCTGTAACTTGTAAATTATTAAATAAATGTAGGTAAACATAATTGAAAAATAAATCTAATACAACTTGGGTAAAGTTCTTCATTATTAGAATTCTTATAAATGAAAATAAAAACATCTAAGTGCTCTCCTACTCTTTTCTTTGGATTTATTTTCAAAATTAAGTTTTCTTTTTTATCAAGATTTATATCTGCTTTTATACTAGACTTAAATATATAATTCTAAGCCACTTTGTCGATATTTTTCAGATCTTCTGGCTTGATGAACTATTTTAATAGTAAATATGAATATAAATGTTCTTTGTATAGAGATAAGATGTATAATTTAATATTTAAATTCAATTAGTTATACTTTTCATTAAAAATCATCCACTTTGTGAAATTCTAAATAAGTTAGATGGATGTAGATTTATCTGCTTTTATGAAATTATCTTTAATATTCATTGTTTCGTAACTCTAATATCTAGGGCATATTTCTAAAGTTGTAATGGATAATATGCTTTTATTTGAATGAATAACTTCAATCTCAATGTTCCTCTATCCAAATTATAGATATAAATAATTTATCCCTTATTTTATTCTTAAACTCTTCATATATTTATGATATAAATTAGTACTTGGTATCAATTGAATTACTTTCAATTTAAGAAGCCTTGTCTTTATGAATTAATGAATCTTCCACATCTCTCACTAAACTATCTTCTAAATTTTATTCCATTTTTTCATTTTGAGGTAATTGTGGCATACTGCATGCTTCCCTTAAAGTTTTTATTTTAAACAGCAATCTGATATGTTTTGAAGCTTTAAGCAAGATTCCTCTATTATTTGGCAAAAATATGTCATCATAATTATCAAGAAGTAAATCCAAGTCAGATTAATGGTAGAAACCCAACTCAGTCCAATACTACAACTCTTCAAGGTTCTTGACAAGTTAAATTTCTGG
>ARYC01001777.1:0-10221 GCA_000711775.1 Oxytricha trifallax
AGAAGGATATGGAGAAGGTTTTGAGAACTGGTTTCAAACTTGAGAGATTGATATCAATTTCTATTGTTATAGCTCCATATTTTTAAATTTAAATTGGTACGTACTTAATTAGGAGCAGCTCCTAAAATGCTAGTACTTAATTAGGAGCATTAATTAATGCAAGTACTTAATTAGGAGCACCCTAATTTTAATCATAAAATCATAAAATACCTCCTAAAGCAGTACGTACTTAATTAGGTGCACCTCCTAAATTGGTACGTGCTATAATCAACTTATTATTGATAGTTAAAATGGTTACTTTCTCACCTATATTGAGAGCTGGTTCGTCTCTTAGCACTCATATATCTTCTATAAAACTCTTAAAACATCCCTTGAAACTTGTAGGCTTGGAAAGCTCTCATATAAGCTCTCAGTTATAGAGGCAGTTTTATAATTTTAAATTCAAATTTAAATATGAGCGCTAACATTTTTAAAAAAAACAACAACACTTCCATCAAACCAAATGAGACTTACCTTTGGCGTCAATAAAAAGTGTGATAGCTGTGAGATGAACTCTCATAAGGAACTACCAGAGCTATCACTTGAGGTCTCTGTTATTAAAATAGAAATTAATAATAGAAAATAAATGGCAAATAAGTGTGTGGGAGACAGAGAGGAGGAAAAAGGTATTAATGATATTCCTATGCAAACTGAAGAAATAGAAGTATACTTTTGTGAGCTGTGTGAGAGAGATTTCGCTCATAAATAAAGCTGGTATAGACATATGAAGGAGCATAGAGAAGCCAAGCCTACTGTATACTTAAAGCACGACAAAATCGATGGGAAGTATGATTGCTTTGAGTGCCATAAGTAGTACTCTCATACAAGAGACTTGAAGAAACATCTTTTAAAAGCTCACAAAGAAGACATAGAAATTGAAAAGCATGAAGTTGAGTTGAAGCTTCTCAACAAAATAAAATCGAGGGAATATTCTAAAGCGGTAGTGCCTGAATAAGCTAGTGAGTTAGAGTACGTAAAGAAAGCACGTAACCAACTAACCTCTGAAATCACAAAAATCATGATCAAAATTCAATACAAGAAAATACCAGTTCTTGCGTAGATAGATTTAGATTCTTCTCTTTAAAGTTATCTTTTTCTAGAGGACTCCTTTGATAAGAAAGTTATCAATGATCATCAATATGCATACAAGGTGTATCCCTTCAACTCTCTCATAAGTGGTGATAAATATTAGATGGAGTTTACAAATGAGTATCGAGTACTCACTCAAGCAAAGTTTAAAGAGTGCAGTTACTTAATCAAGCTAGATGCTGTTCTCCTTGCCAAGGATCATGTTGGGCTTTCAGACTCCCACTCTATGAAATGACCCTCAGAGATTTTATTACTGATCAAAGGAATCATAAGTAGCTTGCTTAGATAGCAACTTAAACCTTACAAGGTATAAAAGTGCTACATAAGTTAGGCTTTGTTCATAGAGATTTGAAACCTGAGAATATTATGATAAACTTCTCACCTGTAAGAGTGACAATTGTTGACTTCAACAGAGCATTAAGGGTAGAAGTATCAAGGCTAGGAAGTGTTATGGGAACTCCAGGCTATTATCCTGAAAGAGAAGACTGGAGAAATGGAGACTATCAATGGGATGTGCGGGCTTTAGCAGCAATAATAATAGATTGCGATATGCCTCGGAATGATTCAAAACCCCAAAACCCCTTAGTGAGGTTTATAAGTGCTTTGATTTGTAGGGTATAGTTGGGGTCTTATTGGGGTTAGTAGAGAAATCGCAGGTTTTATGCGAATTTAATGAATATTTAATGAGTATTAGAGTACTTAATTCAAACAAATATAATCTGCTTGTTTTTGTTGTATCTCTTGAATCTTGCTCTCTATAGTGGCTCAAGTATGTCATCTAAGGATTATCTAGGATATGAAGGAGCTCTCACGATTATCATCTCTAATATGCTTTTTATTTCTTCGCAGACATCTTCTTACTTTATATGCTTCTAAGCTAAGCTTATTGATTATTTTTCATGCTTTGTACCAAAGTAAGACATACTTTCCATGTCACTTTCTAAAATTATTGCTGCTACTGCCCAAACATCCCATTAAACAGAACCATTAGTCCACTTCTCTCTTATTGGGAAGTAACCTGGAGTACCAAGTACCTGTGCTAAAGTGACAATCTCCTATCTTAAAGCTCTATTGAAATCGATAACCACTACTTCTAAAGGGCAGAGATTTAGCATAACGATTTCAGGCTTCAAATCTCTATGAACAAATCCAAGTTCATGCAACTCCTTAACACCCTGAATCATATCGGAGAGTATATCGTTTAAATCATCAGGGTATCTATTGTGATATAGGTAGTCTCTCAGAGTCATCTCAAATTTCTTTAGCCTTAATGCGATGAAACATAACTTAAAATAACACCATTTAGCTTAAGCAAATTCTTGCAGTCTTTTCTTTAGGCCTCTCTAAGTACCATGTATTCAATAGCAAACTCGTTCTAATACTGTTGGTTCTTAATAAGATAACTGAATGGATACACCTTGTATGCATACTCATCAACTACTATGATCTTTGCTTTTGCAGGCACGTTTATATTCAAGTAGTTTTCAATACAAGTGCTGAGATCAACTGCATTTAATGCAGGTATATTCATTGCCTTCGCTTAGAAGCATGCTAAAATTGTATTACCTGCTGGCTGGTTCATCGATTCATATCGCTTCTGTCTCTTGAGTCTCTCTTGCTGCTCTTTTTATGACTCAAGAGTATTAGATTTTCTTTTAGCTGGCATAGTTTTTTAGTCTCTTAATCTTCAATCAAGAACTCACTGAGGTGATGCTTTTGCATATGCCTTTTAACTTTAGCTGAGTGAGTATATGATTTCCATGCATGTCGTACACTATTACCTACCATCTACCTTTTCATGCTTGAAATAGATCTTGGCTTTGCCAGAGTGTACCTCTTTAAGGTGTCTCTTCAAGCTTTGTTCAGTTGAGAAATGATTCTAGCAGTCTTCACATTAATATGTTTTTATCTTTTCGATTGGTTGCTCTTCTTTTAGCTCCTCAACATAATCAATTTAAGTTTAAACCCCTGTCTCTGCACTCTCCCTCTGGTTTAATACTTCTATGATAAAAACCTCTGCTTCAAATTCAAGAGCTCTTAGCTCTAACCTCCCTCTCAACATAAATGATTTCAGGCTTTTTAGTTGAGCCAAAGTTGAGCATTGATTGACCTGCTCCTAAAAGTGCCGCTCTACGATATAAGTTTACCGCCATGTTTAAATTCAAATTTAAATTTCTATTATAAAGCTCTTAAAACCTCTATAGCTATATCTGGACTATATAGGAGTTGCAACAGCAATTAATGATGGTTTGATCTAAGCTCTAAGACTTCATATTTATACTCAGTTTATAAGTATAATTTTCGTAATTTTACTCTTAATAATTTTGATTCTGGTACCAACTCAGATAAAGTTCAGGTTGGTACTGGTACCAATTAAGTTTTAAACCAGATTGGAACTTTTCCATTAAAACCTCACTGGATTAAAACTAGGTACTAATTAAGTTTTGGTACTATTAAATTGGTAGCAATTAAACTTAAACGAATTTAGTACCGGTACTAATTAAATTTAAACAAATTTAGTACTAATTTAATGGAACTAAATTGAAAAGAATGGAGCTCCATCTCTGAAGTTTGTTACAGCTTCTGCAAACTTTCTCCACTTATCTTTACAGGGTTGACCTCCTATAAGATGCCATATTTAATAGTAAGATTTTAAACAAAAGGATCCAGAAGTCTATAAGTTATAATTTGAAATTCATTAATAGGGAGAGGAACAAAGATGGAATCACTCAATGATCAAATGAAAAGAGTCGAGGCTCAAGAAATGATCTCAAGATTCAGAAGTAAGGAAGATCTCTATCGATATTTAACTTTACATGGTAAGATAACTTGACGACTATTGACATCTTAAACAGTGGGATTATTCCTTCCAACGATGGAAGGTACAAAAATCTCATTCCTAAAAGCGATACTCTGCGATGAGAAGAAAGCCTTCAAAAACACTGAATTAAACTAATAGAAATACCAAACTACCCTGAGATTTCAGTCACTAATCTTTATGAGGATGCCATGTAAGATGAGGAAGTGGTAGTTTACCTTCCTACCAAGAAACAACTCTCTAATAAACTACCAGAGAGGAACTTTTTCTTTGGTATTCTTGGTACAATAAAAGAGGAGTATCTCAGAGAAATAATTGAAGAAGCACATAAGAAACGATATTCTATCTCTCCTGAAGACTAGAAAAAGCAAGGCATTCTAATAAGCTCAGCTTGGCTAGAGGAACTTAAGAAGCATCCTTATCTTTCAAGTAAGCTTTGACATATAACTTTGTAAGAAAATCTGGCACTGGCATATATCTTATGAAAGAGCATGCAAAGGTTCACAGAGAAAGAAAGTCGCAGACAATTTATGAGGTGAGCAAGAGGCTTTATAAAGATGTCTAAAAACCAGATGAAATGAACATAGATGCAGGAGCTGGCACAAAGAGAAGAAATATGGGCCCAAGCAAGCCATAAGAAAAGGAGAAGAAAGAAAACCCAAACCCCTTTATGGGTTAGTTTAATATGTGAAATTATTCATTCATTTAAATCTAAAACTTATTTATAAACATTCATTCTTCCCGCTCTCGCACAAACTGTTGTCTTATCTACGCTCACTCTCTTACAGCTGCTTTGAATTAAGTCTACTGAATCGACGGACAAGTCATGCATAAGATGATACAGCAGCAGCTTCTTGTAGTGAGTCTTGATTTAACTCCAGTAGAATTCAATTCCATTAAATTATGGGCTATAAGCAACGTTGTATACAGGAGTTATGTTTAGCTCTTCATAAGCTTTCTTAGACTCCTTAGTCTTATGAACGGAGAAGTTATCAACAAACAGGATGATCTCTTGGTTACTATACTTCTCTCTGAGCTTATGTAGGAACTCTATATACTACTCTCGCTTAATAGACCGAGGGTGAATAACATAACTCTCTAAACCTGAATCTTCACTTATACCAGCTAAAATTGCATGGGTGACTACCTTCACTTATTAATCATAGACTTCTATATTATCATACTTCTTATACCAAGACTTATTAATAAAGGTGTTGAAGGTAAACACAGCTTCATCAGCGTGTATGAACTTGATGTTATTAGTAATAGCTCTCTGCATTTAATCATATATATAGTTTAAATTATTACAATAAAATGGCACTGTAAATCAATCACTCTCTTCACTCTGTTGACAGTCTTGAAAGTAATACCATTTCTTCTATAAATGCTAGCTATAGTCTAAGGAGAGATGCGCATATCAGGAAACTTGCGATGAAACATTACAGCTCGCTAGTCTAGAAGAAAGTGTGCCCAATACTTTAAAGTCTTAGAGTCACAGAGGTAGTCAATATGGTGCTGTGAGAACTTTTATTTTCTAGCAGATGCTTTCAAGTACCAGAATTAAAATGCTAAACAGCTAACATGCAGTGATACCTAACAGTAGAGGCACTCTTGTGTAAGAGTTTTGCTATAGCTGCATAATTCAATACTGGTTTGACTTAATCAATATTAATACTCGTACCATACCTAAGCTTAAGCAGTAAATATAAATAATTCTCATCATAAACAGACCCTAAATTACGCTAATTTCTATTTCTCATTTTGCAAATTGGCCTAATTTCTCTACTAACCCAAATAAGACCCCAACTATACCCTACAAATCAAAGCACTTATAAACCTCACTAAGGGGTATTGGGGTTTTGAATTGCTCCTAATAATGTTTAATTATTTTAGGAGGTCCTCCAAATTAAGTTCAAACTTGATTTGGAGGACCTCCTAGAGAAACAAAACTTCATTAGGAGTGTTTTACTTTACTAAAATGTATAAAATTCTCATTAAATATGTAAACTTACAGTCTCTTATGGTTACTTAATTTTCTTACCTCTCAACAAAGAATTTACCAGAGTGTCTTGTACTCACCTATAATAGTTTATCTCGGTAGATTTTATCATTATTATAATAAAATATATCAGCAAACTAAAATGAGCGCTAACCTGTTAAGAAGAGCGGCATTACTTGGATCAAGTCAATAAAAAAGTTATCATTCCAGCAACCAAGAAAAGTAGAGAATAGAGACGCTAGTTGTGATGTTTCATCACCAAATTCCTGAGCTTTACATATCTGCATAAATCGATAGCTAACATATATAAAAAGAACGGAATATCTTACAAAACAGTCAATCGCATTAAGAGAGTGATTGACTTTAATGTTCAATTTTATAAGGCTAATTTAAATTATATATCCGATTAAATGCAGAGGTCTTAAGACCATAATATATAGTTCATACACGCTGATGAGGCAGTATTTACATTCAATACCTTTATATCAAGGTCTTGGTACAAGAGGTATATTAATATAGAAGTCTATGACGGTTAAGGTGTAAACACATGCTATTCTTGGTGAAATAAGTGAAGATAGTGGCCTCGAGACTTATGTTATTCACCCTCGTTCTATTAAGACTGAATAGTATATTAAGTTTTTGAAATAACTCAGAGATAAGTACGCTTATTCTATTCGTTGATAACTTGTCAGTTCATAAACTAAAGTTTAAGGAAGGAATATGAAAGTCTAAATATAACGCCTGTATTTAATGTTCCTTACAGCCCTTAGTTCAATAGAATTGAATTATATTGGGGGTTATTGAAAGGTCATTATAAGAAATTGCTGCTCTACCGTCTGATGCATGATTTAAAGATAGATACAGTCGATTTTATTAAGAGTGATGCTAAAAGAGTCAGTGATGAGAAAGCTAAAGTGTGCGCAAGAGAAGGGAGATTTTGTATTTATAAATAAGTATTAGATTTAAACGAATGAATAAGTTCACATATTAGCTTTGCCCGTAAAGGGATTTGGATTCTCTTTCTATTCCTCCTCTTAAGGCTTGCTTGGGCCCATGTTTCTTCTCTTAGTGCCAGCCTCTCCATCTATGTTCATCTCTTTTGGCTTTTAGAAATTTTTGAAGAGTCTCTTTCTCAATTTATGCTTTACTTGAGACTTTCTCTCTCTGTTTAATTTGCTGCGCTCTTTTCATTAAGTATATAGCAGTACCAGGTTTTTCTATAAAGTTAGAAGACGAAGCTTACTTGAGATAAAAGGATGCTTTTGGAGTTCCTACAGCCAGGAATCACTTATTTTAACACCTTGCTTCTCTTTTTCTTCAGGAGAGATGCTGTATCGTTTCTTGTGAGCTTCTTAAATATATTCATTTAAGTACTCAGGTTTCAGAGTTGCAAGAACACCAAAGAAGAAAGTTTCTCTCTGGCAACTTATTAGGAAGCTGTAGCTTTGATGGAAGGTGGAGAGCAACATCTGGATCACTCATAGCATCATCATAAAGATTAGTAACAGAGAATTAAGGGTAGTTAGGTATCTCTATCATCCTAATTTCATTAGACTTAAAAGCTTTTCTGTCTTCACTCAGTAAGGCTTTTAAGAATGAGATTTTAATTCCCTCCTAAGTTGGCAAGAATAACCAACTATAGTGGATTTATTAATCTTACTTAAGAACTTTCCTTGTTACACCAGATATCTATAAAGGTTCTCTATACTTCGAAATTCTCCTATAAAATCTTGAGATTAAATTCTCTTCATTGCACTATTCAATAGACTCCATCTTGCTTCCTCTTTCTAGAAATGTTAATGAAATTTAAAATTATGGATATCCATTCTAAGTTTATTAAAATCTTACTACTAACTAGGGAGGACCAACTGGAGGTCAACCTTGAAAAGATATGTGGAGAAGCATCGAAAAACTTGCTCCAAGTTCCACAGATTGATTTCCATTTTTATCAATCTATCTGCATTAAATTGCTCCTAATAATGTTTAATTATTTTAGGAGGTCATCCAAATTAAGCTCAAACTTGATTTGGAGGACCTCCTAGAGAAACAAAACTTCATTAGGAGTATTTTAATTTTACTAAAATGTATAAAATTCTCATTAAATATGTAAACTTACAGTCTCTTATGGTTACTTAATTTTCTTACCTCTCAACAAAGAATTTACCAGAGTGTCTTGTACTCACCTATAATAGTTTATCTCGGTAGATTTTATCATTATTATAATAAAATATATCAGCAAACTAAAATGAGCGCTAACCTGTTAAGAAGAGCGGCAATTACTTGGATCAAGCCAATAAAAGTTATCCTTCCAGCAACCAAGAAAAGTAGAGACCAGAGACGCTTGTTGTGATGTTTCATCGCCAAATTCCTGAGCTTTACATGTCTGATAAATCGATAGCTAACATATATAAAAAGAACGGAATATCTTACAAAACAGTCAATCGCATTAAGAGAGTGATTGACTTTAATGTTCAATTTTATAAGGCTAATTTAAATTATATATCCGATTAAATGCAGAGGTCTTAAGACCATAATATATAGTTCATACACGCTGATGAGGCAGTATTTACATTCAATACCTTTATATCAAGGTCTTGGTACAAGAGGTATATTAATATAGAAGTCTATGACGGTTAAGGTGTAAACACATGCTATTCTTGGTGAAATAAGTGAAGATAGTGGCCTCGAGACTTATGTTATTCACCCTCGTTCTATTAAGACTGAATATTATATTAAGTTTTTGAAATAACTCAGAGATAAGTACGCTTATTCTATTCGTTGATAACTTGTCAGTTCATAAACTAAAGTTTCAATGAAGGAATATGAAAGTCTAAATATAACGCCTGTATTTAATGTTCCTTACAGCCCTTAGTTCAATGGAATTGAATTATATTGGGGGTTATTGAAAGGTCATTATAAGAAATTGCTGCTCTACCTTCTGATGCATGATTTAAAGATAGATACAGTCGATTTTATTAAGAGTGCTGTTAAAAGAGTCAGTGATGAGAAAGCTAAAGTGTGCGCAAGAGAAGGGAGATTTTGTATTTATAAATAAGTATTAGATTTAAACGAATGAATAAGTTCACATATTAGCTTTGCCCGTAAAGGGATTTGGATTCTCTTTCTATTCCTCCTCTTAAGGCTTGCTTGGGCCCATGTTTCTTCTCTTAGTGCCAGCCTCTCCATCTATGTTCATCTCTTTTGGCTTTTAGAAATTTTTGAAGAGTCTCTTTCTCAATTTATGCTTTACTTGAGACTTTCTCTCTCTGTTTAATTTGCTGCGCTCTTTCATTCAAGTATATAGCAGTACCAGGTTTTTCTATAAAGTTAAAAGACTAAGCTTACTTGAGATGAAAGGATGCTTTTGGAGTTCCTACAGCCAGGTATCACTTATTCTAATACCTTGCTTCTCTTTTTCTTCAGGAGAGATGCTGTATCGTTTCTTGTAAGCTTCTTAAATATATTCATTTAAGTACTCAGGTTTCAGAGTTGCAAGAACACCAAAGAAGAAGTTTCTCTCTGGCAACTTATTAGAGAGCTGTAGCTTTGATGGAAGGTGGAGAGCAACATCTGGATCACTCATAGCATCATCATAAAGATTAGTAACAGAGAATTAAGGGTAGTTAGGTATCTCTATCATCCTAATTTCATTAGACTTAAAAGCCTTTTTGTCTTCACTCAGTAAGGCTTTTAAGAATGAGATTTTAGTTCCTTCCTAAGTTGGCAAGAATAATCCAACTATAATGGATTTGTTAATCTTCCTTAAGAACTTACCTTGCTATACCAGATATCTATAAAGGTCCTCTTTACTTCGAAATTCTCCTATTAAATCTTGAGATTAAATTTTCTTCATTGCATCATTCATAGACTCCATCTTGCTTCCTCTTTCTAGAAATGTTAATGAAATTTAAAATTATGGAAATCCATTCTAAGTTTATTTAAATCTTATGACTAAATAGGTAGGACCTACTGGAGGTCAACCTTGAAAAGATATGCGGAGAAGAATCGAAAAACTTGCTCTAAGTTTCACAGATTGATTTACATTTTTATCAATCTATCTGCTATAAATTGCTCCTAATAATGTTTAATTATTTTTAGGAGGTCCTCCAAATTAAGTTCGAACTTGATTTGGAGGACCTCCTAGAGAAACAAAACTTCTTTAGGAGTATTTAATTTAATAAAATGCATAAAATTCTCATAAAATATGTCAACTTACAGTCTTTTATGGTTAGTTAATTTTCTTACCTCTCAGCAAAGAATCTACCAGAGTGTCTTA
>ARYC01001780.1:0-11410 GCA_000711775.1 Oxytricha trifallax
TAATCAAGCAATAATAAGTTGGTTAATCAGTGAATTACGATAGAAAGCAGTTTGAAGTGAAATGTGTGAAGCTTTTCGTGGAGAATCAGTACGAAGTCGATTAAAGATTTTCGATAGAAGAGACTCTCGGAGACTATCAGAAATGTCAAGTTTAATATAAATTTATTAAACATTTTCTACATTTTTCTCATTACTTTTTATATAGACCAAGTTGAGGCATATTTAATACCTATAAATATTGCGATAATTATATTAAAAGCCATAATTGATGATTTAACTCAATCAATTACACACAATTAAGAATATATTTCTATGTTAATGATAATAAATAGAACAAAAATCAAGACAAAAATTTGAACAAACAAAAGCAATAATTATAGAAGAATCAAGCCAATAACCACAATAGTTTGAATCACTCAGTCACCCTCAACATCAACATCGATGGTGGCAAGAAAGGTCAGTAATAACAGCCATAAAGTTTAAGTAAAAACCAATAAAAAAAGGAAAGATAGGCAGAAAATATATATATTAATTAATTTAAAGATAGGAATTGATAAAGACCATGACTACAGCACCCATCAGTTAACCAAATATATTGGCTAATTAACAATAACCTCAATTTAAGAAGCCTGAATTACTCACAAAAAACAATAACTAAAACAAGAACCAACCTCAAGCTAAGACTAATTTTATAAGCTATATAATATAATTATCATTTAAAATATTATGAGTATTGGTATTCATTATATTAAAGACTGTATAGGCAACAACTACTACCACATAATAACTAGCTGGCTAGAAGAGACAACAACCAACAACAAACACAGATGAATTAATTAAGGAAGTGAACAACCAACTCACCACACACCTCAAACAACAAGAAAAGCAGTTATTGTTACAATAAATCTAGAACAAAAGGCAGAAACTTGATGATGGTAAGTAGCAATAGAAAGATGTGAAAAAGAATGAGAAAACTGCTGATTAAAAAGATGAAGTTGCTTAGACACTTGCTCAAAGATAGACTCAATTAATCAAGGAACTCGATTAAATTTATAGGAACATAATCATTGATTTATTTATTATTTCGATAGCTCATCGGATGATTCAAGCGACATGTCAGACATTGAAGAAACACCCTAAAAACCTGCTCTTCCTCAAAATAAAAACAAAAACTAAGCAAATCCAGAGTAAATCAAAGATAAACAACCTAAATCAGAGTAAGAATCCCCTGATGGCAAGCAAAGTTTAAGCAAGAAGCAATTGAAGAGAAGAGAAAAGAAAGAAAAGAAGAAGGCAGAGAAAGCTGAAAAGAAACAGTAAAATACTCAAATGTAATAAGAAGAAGACAAGAAGCAAAAAGAGGAAGATAAGAATAAAAAAGAAGAAAAGAAGAAACAAGAAGAATTATAGAAAAAACAAGAAGTAGAAAAGAAACAAAAGGAGTTAGAGAAAGAACAAAAATCAGAGAAAAAGAGCAAGAAAGCAGAAAAGAAAGAGAAAAAGTCAGCTAAGAAACTTCTGAAAGAGCAAGCTAAAAAAGAAGCTCAAAGCGCCAGTAAAGACAAATCGAAGAACAAACCAGTTAAACCAGAAACAAAGCTGAAATTTAAGTCAGCAACAGAGTCCCCAAAGCAAGCACATTCTAGAAAGTCCAGCAACGAGAGTGCTAAATCTGAAGTTTCAAGTTAATCCTCCCTATCAGAAGAGGAAAAGCAGGTTAAATTGCAGAAAATGCTTAGTGAATCTATCAATAGCTACAGTCTAGATAAAGCTTATGAAAGCGCAGGCATTGAAACCCCAAGCCACCAGTTAAGCCAAAAGAATCTACCAATTGTAGGTTTAAGCAGCTCTAGCAGTCTGAAATCCTCAGTTCAAGTGTCTCCAGTGAAAAATGTCACCGTTTCATAGAAAGTGAACTCAAACTCAGTGAGCAACACCAGTAGTTTTTCTAGAAATTTGAATAAAACAGAGGAGAAAAAAGCACTACCAACAATCACTGTTTAGAAAGATTCTGATATTGACTCACTTAGTAGTGATAGTGAAAGCGATCATAAACAAGCATCTGCTTCACAAAACTAAGGTAAATAATCTGCTCTTAAGCACTCCAAGGCAGTATCTTAAAATCATCAATAACATATAATATGTTTATTCTACAATGAAACATTTGAAAATTGTGATAAATTTTACGTTTTTAAAGACAGACTCAAAAAAGAAGGTAGAGATAAATCTTAACAATCAGGAGCAAGGCGGGAAACAAGCTAACGAAGAAGAGGAGGAGGAAGATGAATTCAGTAAATTCCTTAAGATTCAAGATGGTATTGAGAAAAAGAGAAAAGCCTCCACTTCATTCCATGACAGTTGTAATATTTATAATCTTATTCTAAATTTAAAAAAATAAATATGGTAATTTTATATGTAAAATGTTATTTATTAAGTTTCAACAGAAGTAAATCAGCAAAAGACAAGTAATACCCAAATCTATTCAGAGAATGAGAGAAAACAATATTCTAAAGATAATTAAAGAAATATTGCAAGGAAAGAAGGCATTAAGGGAATTTATTAACATTAAATTATTATCTGAATATTTTAAGTTTTAATCAGAAATAATGATTAAAAAAAGTCATTATAATAATTTAACTAAGATTAAATTTACTATCCTAGAATTTCTTTATAAGTATTTATGAATTTCTACAAATTTAACTGTTTTACATTAAAATTTATAATTTTGTAGGAGATATTTCTAATTTGTTTCTAGTTTTTTTATATAATAAATGATGATTTATTCATTCACTTCATTAATGAGTTTTTGACAAACATCACCCCCTTAATTAAGAACTATTCAGATTAATATTTATAAGCATAAAAAGACATATACTATTATTTGTATTAAAAATTAAGAATTTTACCTATTTTTTACAGCAATAGATCTTATTATACTATGATACTTATTAGATTATATTTTAAGTTATTGTTCTGATAGAAAAGAGATTTATTAAGGAACTAAAATTATATATTAAAAATAAACAAAAGTTAAATTTTATAATTCCCTATTTAAATTAACTATGGTAAAAATGGTTAGAAAAGCCGCTCTTTTAACTCTCACAACACTCTCTACAATCAACCTACTAAATGCTTTATCTAATGTAGAATTTAAATTTTTAAAAATAATATTTTAGAATTTTATTAATATTTTCCACCTCTTATACTCAATTAAAATATAGAAATAATACCAATTAATTATTATTAAAGAATTGAGTTAGAGCTACTACATTGATTACTTTAAGAATTCAGACTCCAAGCAAGACTGGATTTATGAGAAATGCATGCCATATTTCGCTAGATATAATTAAAAACGTCCAGATGGCAGTTTATATGCAAATAAATATATAGTCATAATAAGTTGTAACACTTGTATATCACAAATATCACATTAATAGTTTAAATATATATATAAATAATTAATAAATATAATGCAATCAGTAATGTGAATTGTGATGATAAACAACTTGCAGTGAATTTATTCAACAATAAACTTGAACATCTAGCTTTGTTTATATGTTCTTTTATTAAATCATTTTATTTACAAATAATGATTTTTATATGGATATTTCAAAAACAAATTAATCCCATGTAAATGTAAATTATTATAATATAGCTAACAACCAAGACAAGGATATTCTGATTGAATTTGGAGTTTAATTCAAAGGGGAAGACTCCAAAGCCTATGCTGAATTGCAACTTTTACATAAATTAGCTGGACCTCAGGAAGCACTCAAGGGAGGCACCTCTGGCGGCAAAATTGAACCCAGCTAGTTTTATGAGAAGCCAAGATTATTAATTAGAAATTTAAGATTTGTTGAAGTCAATTTTTTATCAGATGAAATTTAAAGATTGACATTTGGAGTATCAATGAGTAACAAAGCAGGCAATGATCAATCAGATATGTCAGTCTACATTAATTTCAGAAAGGATCAATAATATATAAAATATAAACTCTTTATTTACACCAAAATTATTCTCAATTATATATAAATATAGATAAAATCACGATTAACTGTGGCAAAATCAACATGCCCTTAACATTCAACACACCTCCCAAAGAACCGATCCTCACCTCTTTTCTTTATTGTGGAGACAGTCAGGCCACTATTCTTTGTATATGGATGATAAAATTGTGCATTATGGTTCTATATCGCATGATTTCAGATCACAAGAAAATAGAGTCAGGGGTTGCGGGGCTTCAATTGAGAATTACGATCCAACTAATCCAGTTTTCATCATTTCTATATTAAAAAAAAATATTTCATTCAAAAATAGTATAAATTGGTGTTCTCTTTAATACTAAATTGTGAATATTTTAAAATAAGCTTAATTACAATTGCTACATTTCTAACTAGACTTTGCTTAATGAATTAAATACCATGCCTAAGTATCTAGATAGCGAACGGAAAATTATTAATGAAGAGTATGTCTTCAAGAGAATTGAGGTTGAAAAGGAAAATATTTTGTAATTTTTTAACTAATCAACTCATCTTAGTCCTAATTTTCTAATTCTATTACCTTTTAATTTTGGGTTACACAAATCATTAATTAAAGGAAATAACTAACTAATACAGGAAAGAACCCGTTAGAATAGAGGAGAACAGACTCAGTGAAAGAAACTCACATGGATTCGATGAGAGCATTGATTCAATAGGACTTTCATTGTCTTAAATATTGTGTAAATTAGTTGTAAAATTCAAAATGTAATATAAAATACATAACTCATACATAATATTTTAATATTAGTTTTTTATATATATATTGTGTAGAAGTTATGTATTTTATTTTTCATTTTGATTTCACAACTAATTTTACTCATTGTATTTAATCAAGTGGCATCATAAATAAACATCAATTATTTTAAAACCAAAGTCTCTCCTAATTATTTGCCTAAAATTATTAATAATTTAATCTAATTTTAATTGTTCTCAGAGACTGAAGAAATTCAAATTCAAAGAATCGTATTTGCAATTGTTAACATGAAGCGTGAAGATTTATGAATCAAAAATTAAAATAAGAAGATTTTTATTAATTTTTATACACATCTGATTATTTATAGATTTTATGTCAATACTCAAATTCTATTAACATAAGATTTAAAAACTTTAAATTTATTTATTATGATAGATATATTAATTATAGGTTAATATTTATATTCAATTTTTTCTGAAGTTCATCATAAACTTCTATAAGACTTGTTTTAGATATAAGAGAAATAGATATATTAAACTAACAAGAAAATTATTTTTAGTTAAATCTTTTACATGTATAAAATATATAAATTAAGTAATTAACAATAAAAATATAATTAATTTGATTTTCCATAAAAATATAATCCTAGAAATCTCTCATCAAAATTGCCTCATAATATGTTTAGTTGTTGTTTTTCCAAGAAATTAAAAACAGGCCCTGCCTAAGAATTTCATTAATAAAACTCCTTGACTTAGCCTCGTGCTCTATCGTTAAATCATGCGAATAATAAGCAAATTAGACAACTTAATATAAAAATTAATTGATATATAGAGAAAAAAATGATTTTTAATGTATAATAATTATAATATATGGGAGGATAGTGCAAAAATTTTAATTATGACTTTGATTTATATTAAAATTTTTGATAAAAAAATTAAACTTAAGGGAAATACGTTCAATTAAGTCAAACCAGATTAAAATATTATTAAACTCTTAGATTTTTTTAAAATAAAAATCATTTTTATGTTTGATGATTCTTCAGGAAATACTATATTCTCTGTCGCAAATATTCCTTATATGAATTCTAAAAGGGATTAACAGAGTTATTTAATTTTACACAAATATATATATATTCTTTTTTGTTAGAAATAAATAAAATATTATAATCATTATTTGTTAATTTTAATAGAAATTTTACCTTAAAATAATAAATGTGAAACGTTTAATTTATGAATATTATTTTTGCTAATTTGATTTAATGTATGAAATTGAAATATTATGATTGTCTATAAATTAGTAAGTCTTAAGAAACATGATTTTTTAAGTATATTAGATATAAGATACATTTTTAGAATCTATAATCAAAGTACAAAAAGCTGTAATTAAAATTGGTTAATTCTTTATTTTTCATTAATAATTTAAATTGCATGATTTACATAAATAATATTTAAAATAGAAGCATTTAAAAATAAAAGATACTAAATCTTTGTTTAAAATATATAAAAATTATTCAATTATATATTTACTCCAACATTAACAATATCCCCTTTCCCCTATGCAAAGACTTTATTAACAAATATTGAAAGTTAATTCCTTTAATATAGTTTAATTGAGTGTAAATAACTTTTAACTCACATAAAATAAATATCATTCAAATTTCATGAATACATAAGATTTTAATCTTATATTATAATTATTAGTAATTTATAAAAAGAATAATTTAATCAATATAAGAGTGAAGGAAGATTAATAGACAGTCCATAACTATAGACTAAATATTTAATGATTAATATTTCTAGTTCAATTTTTTATTTTTGACTACTGCAAGAACTGGAAAGTAATTTAGTAAAAATCCGGACATATCGTTCAGCCCACAAACACATAAAAAACTAGGGTCATAAATTATATAATTTATAAATTAAATTATTAAAATATTTAAAAAAACGATGCATCAGTTAGAAAAATAAACAAGAGGGTGAGCCTCAAAATGATTTAATTTAAATTAAAAAATTTAAATAATGGTATTTTTTAGGGAAAAACATAATATATTATTTGATTTTTATTAACATTATTATAATTAATCACTTATATTAAAATTGATCACTTTTTCAGAAAAGTTAAACTTTATTTTCTTTTTAAGTGAAAATAATGCTGATTTATACAAAATAGTTAAGCAAATATCTTTTTCCATTAGTTTCTCATTAAATTATTGAATTTTATTTCCACTATTTTTATCAACTTAAAAATCAGGTAATAAAAATAAAATTGAAAAAATTGTTTATTTTTTCTAATTTTAAACGAAGTGTGGACTCAAATTTCTTTTATGATTAATATTTTGCTTTTTTTATTAAATGTCATTTCATTTTAATTTTAAATTAATAATATTTATCTATAAAATCACTTTAAATTTCCTAAAATTTTATATTTAATATTTAACATAATATAAATAATGATTATGAATTATAAGAATCTTCCATGAAAGTTAAAGCAAACAAATAAAAAGATTTTCTTAAAAAATAAAATGCATTCAATCCAAGAATCTGTATCAAATTTATTAATAGTCGAAATTTATATAGAAATGGAAAGTTACAAAAAAATATTTGAAAGTCAGGGGGATCTTAAGTTTTTATTGATTATTTTTATTACCCTTTTCAAGTTGTGATATTTTAATAAATCTATTTTTTAACGAAACTAAGATGGTTTCTCAATTATATAAACTATTAGTAAAAACTCTAAGAAATTAATAAAGTTTAATTGTGAAATCTGGGTTTGTTTAAATTAAAGCAACTTTAAAGACAAAATTTTATTTAAAAAAAATGGGTTTAAATATCTATCTTCATTTTATTAAATGGCAATAAATTAAAAAATTAGCCAAAATGATATTTAAATATTGATCCATTCAATGCAGTATTAATTGGCTTTAAATTAAAATTAAAATCTTAAAGTTAATAATTAATTCCCTCAGGTTTTAAACAATTAATTTTACTACAAAAATAATAAAATTATATTCTTAATCCTATCCTTTCTAAAATATGAATTGATCTACCTTAATTTTGAATATAAATTCACGTTATATAATCTTATTATTAGTTTAAAGATTTTAATTCGTTCCATTAGCTTAAAAATATAAATACTAAGAGTAATTCAATCAGCAATAGATTGATGATAATTATTTCAATTAACCAAGAATTTATACAAAATAAATTAAATATTTCATGTTAAAAATAGAATAATAATTCACAAAATATGTGTTTTCGTTTAGAATCAGATTTTTAGATTATTCTTAATTTAATAAATATTTTAATTTTAATTCTTTCAAAATAAAAAACTTTAAAAAAGCAGTTTTAACAAATAGGGCAATAATTTCTCTAATTTAATGGTAAGAAATGTAATAATTTAAATAACCCATATACAATTAAATTTTCTAATTAATCTTTTATAAATAATCCAATATTCTTAAATTACTGACTTATTAAATGAATTATTGATCCCTCCCCCTTTAAAATAATCAGTTTCATAATATATAAATTTACTTATATGCCTAGTGTTTTTTTTTTATTTATTTTAAGAGTTAGAATGAGAATTATGAATTAGAAGAAAACATCAGTTATAAAAGATTCTGAAATATAATAACTTGCAAATCATGATATAAGTTTGAATTCATTACTTTCATCTAATAAACCCCTTATAATCAGAAATATTCTATGATTTAATAAAATCAATTCATTTCTATTAAATATAACATAAATTTAATAATTATTTAACGCTTTCTATTTTATAGAATATTTTAACTTTTTAATTTAAGATTATAATTTTTATATAATTTACTATTTTTTATGATTTTTTACCGCCAAAGGTTTATATCATATTTTGTATATTACTATTTTCATAATATCAGAAATAGGGATGAACGATTCTACATAACATATTACTGAAAGAAATATGGGGCTAAGTTGCATATCAATTAATTAAAAAATGTTGGTATAAATTAATAAAAAGTCTAGCAATTATAATAACTTGAATTCAGCTAATGAGTTTATAAAAAATATAATAATTTATTCAATTTAAATTATAGAAAGCTTTTTGTGTAGTTGAGTGAAACGTGGCAAATCTTTTATTGATAAAAATCTTCGTTAATTATTTAGATATATAATTATGGGGAGGGGAGAAAAAATAGCATAATATGAAATTAATTTAGAGTCAATCATGCAGAAGTTTCCATAACATTAAAGACACATTTCGCTTATGAATCCAGTAATCAGTTTAGATAGAGAAAGTATGTAACAAAGATCTGATTAAACATTTTCCAATAATTTTGCAACTCCTCGAAATTCAAGAATCCCTTATCTTGATAAACTCTGCAGCTTAAATAAATAAATTTAATCATTATCTATAATAAATCTTTTAAATATTGAGAATATCAAAATCTTCTCATAAATAATTAAATGAATTTTTATAAGAATTATATCATATAGAATATTACAATATAAAATGGCATAATGTTTAATTAAATTATACTTATTAAGAGAAAAGTTGGTCTTTAATAATTTAAATAGAAAATAGGACTATTCTTTTCCCATAAAATATATTATTCATGGAATATTAAATTATTTAGTAATATATTTAAAATACTTGTATATATTTTAATCTTAACCAAAAATAATATAATTTTTGTTGAAATATATTTATATGATTGATTTGTTGATATTAAGTTAATTAAAATAAATTTTATAGTTTAATTAATTAAAGTTAAAGAGTAAATTCAAAGATTATTTTTCATTTTTTTTGAAAATTATTATGATTTGTAATAAATAAAAATAAGAATAGAGATTTAATATTATTATATTTTTAAATATAAAAATTTCTGAGCTAAAATCCATTAATTTAATGATCAATGAAGAGATTGCAGTCATACAATATTAATACATTCAACTAGATACTTAAAAAATATTTATCTGCCTAGGAAAATGTTTGTAAATTAATAATTCAAATTTACTACTGTTTTACAGGTTTATATATTATTATTTAAATATAAATAAAATTTTAGGGTAGTTTAAACTTTAAATTACATTATTACTTTTTCAAATGAAATTTTAAAATAAATTATATTATTAATATAAAAATTCTTCTATATTTTTTATATTAGAAATACAAATAAATCTGTTAAAAGTTCATTATTACAACTGGCACTAATCACATTTATTGATAATTTTATTTTTATTTAGATTATGACCAAATTTGATGATTATTATAAAAATATATATAATTAGGGTGCAAGTGTACAATTGTGCAAAAATATAATCATTAGACTTGGGTTTGATTATTTGCACAAATCAGAAATATACAATTAGTTTTATAATTAATTAATTAATTAATTATAAATAAAGCCGATTTGCACCATTCTGACACTGAGATGTATTATACGATTTACTGGGTGATACGGAGGCTCTGATAATCTTTGAGCCAAGAACAAAATTCAGCTTCTTGTGACCAGTTTCACCTATGCTTAAGACGAGAATGGCCGAGGTCTCCTGAGGTAATGTCTAAAATAGCCTCGTTGTTTATGAATTTGTTTGTGATCTTGATAGTTACTTCCTCCAAGTCAATCAATGAATTTGTGGTGGCATGTTCCGCGCTCACTATAAGAAAGACTGTTCAAACTGTTACAGTAAATTTCTTGATCTATTCTAACCAATTCTATAGGAAATATTTAACCACAAATTGAGAAGATTGGCGAAAATAACATCACAATCACATTCGACCAGCATAAAGACGGCGTATTAGAGTTCTTAGTGAGAGATTTTTAGGGTGACTCTCCATTACACTGTGTTAATGCTGTGAGTTAGAAGGTACTGCAATAGCTGCTTATGTGAGACCGTTCAGCAAGCCAGATACCACTGCCGATAACCATTAGAGACACGGCTAATGAGGAGCTGCGATAAGTAAACTATTTATAATTAAATAATTATAAGACTAATTATATATTTCTGATTTGTGCAAATAATCAAACCCAAGTCTAATGATTATATTTTTGCACAATTGTACACTTACACCCTAATTATATATATTTTTATAATAATCATCAAATTTGAACATAATCTAAATCATATTAAAATGATCAATAAATGTGATTAGTGCCAGTTGTAATAATGTACTTTTAACAGATTTATTTGTATTTCTAATATTTCCTATTCTTATCTATTTTAGTATAATTATAAAAAGGGGTAGGAATCTTTATAAAGTTTGGGAAAATAATCTCCAGATTTATAATCATATTTAAAAACTGTGTTATTGAATCTAAGGAAACGAGAGTTACTTGAAAGTTCCTCACTATTTAATAAAAGGTCGTCTTTTGCAATTTGAGTAGCAGAATCACTAATTGGATGAGAAATTAATTTTATTTTATTATAAATAATGTTAGAAATTTTTGAATCAAAAATATCAGAATACAAAGCAGCTCTGTTTTTTTTTTGCTTTATCTAATGCTAAAATTAAGTAAGAAGATTCGTACAGTCCTCGTAAATAAACTCAGTAACCGGAAAAAACTTCATTAAAAAAACCTTTCAAAGAGTTAAGTTTATCAGATAATAAAAAAAAATCAGAAGTCATGTTCAAAAAATCTACTAAATTAGTAAAAAAAGAATTAGCAAAAAGAGAATATCGTTTAAAAAAATTT
>ARYC01001781.1:0-87749 GCA_000711775.1 Oxytricha trifallax
GAAAAGCATGAAGATGAATTGAAGCTACTAAACAAAAAAAAAGCAAGAGAATCTTCGAAACTTGTAGAGCTTGAACAAGCTAGTGAATCAGAATATGTGAGGAGATCACGCAACCTACTAGCATCCGAAATCACAAAGATCATGATTAAAATTCAATATAAAAGATTCCTGTTCTTGCCTATATTGACCTAGACACTTCACTTTAAAGCTACCTTATATTAGAAGACTCCTTTGATAAGAAAGTTATCAATGATCATCAATACGCATACAAGGTGTATCCCTTCAACTATCTCTTAAGTGATGATAAATACAAGATGGAGTTTACAAATGAGTATCAAGTATTCACTCAAGCAAAGTTCAAAGAATGTAGATACTTAATCAAGCTAGATGCTGTTCTCCTTGCCAAGGATCATGTTGCTTTCAGACTCCCACTCTATGAAATGACCCAAAGAGATTTCATTACAGATCAAAGAAATCATAAGTAGCTTGGATAAATAGCAACTCAGACCATACAAGGTATAAAAGAGCTTCACAAGTTAGGGTTTGTTCACAGAGATTTGAAGCCAGAAAATATAATGATAAACTTCTCACCAATAAGAGTAGCAATAATCGATTTCAATAGAGCCTATAGAGTGGAAGTATCAAGGCTTGGAACTGTAATGGGAACTCAAGGGTACTATCCAGAAAGAGAAGACTGGAGAGATGGTGACTTTTAGTGGGATGTGTGGGCTTTAGCAGCAATAATAATAGAGTGCGATATGTCTCGAAACGATTACTACTCTACAAGGTGTGAGAAGGATGCTAAACAAAGGATAAAGCAATTTATTGACAGAACAAGAGTATCTCAATCAATGAAATAAATGGCAGAGTCAATAATAATAAAACCAAACTCAAGATCAGACATATCAATAGAGCAGATAGAGTTGTGGTTAAGTAAGATAAACTTCAGACCTCTCCACATGATCGAAAAGTGCATTTTGAGTGATTAAATTAAATACATTTACTATAAATTTCACTTTAAAACCTATTAATAACCCCAACCCCTAACAAATTCCCTACAAATCAAAGCACTTATAAACCTCATTAAGGGGTTTTGGGGTTTTGATTATAAACAAATTTGAATTAAATAATTAGCAATAGACTGCTATATAATATGTACCAAAATATTAAAAAAGTATTATTTAATATAAACCTATTACAATGAGATATATTTAATTTTTTAAAATACAAAGCAAAATAAATAAACATGTCTATCTCCCTAAAATTGAATTAAAAAATATGAAATATTAGAGATTTTTAAAATGGAAAGAAACAGCGTATAAAAAAATCTTCGTCAACAATCAAATCCCAAATACCCCATTCAGTAGTTAGATTCAGTTTTTTATTGATAAAATGTAGAAATAAACGCATACTTTATTTGAGTTTTATTAGGGTATGTAGCGGATTAAGGATATAATACAAGCAATTTAAGCGTGAATATGAGGGGTTTGGGGTCAGTTCATGACAGTGAGTATATTGATTTACTGTTTAAGTTGCGTTATAGATGTGATGAGTATAACCTAACCTATTCTTAATTATAAATCTATAGCAAGGCTGCTTTACAAATCTACTGCTACTGGTAGGTCTCAAAGTCCATTAACATTGAATTTGAAGAGATAGTAGCTTAAATCAAAGCGATAAAGACCATTGAAATTTTAGCAGCATCATTTTGATGATCTTCTCAATGATAGACTCTGAAATACTGGCCTCATTTCTCTCTCGCTTAAAGAGTTGTGATGTTTCATCGCAAATTTCCTGAGCTTCACATCTCTGCTTAATATATAACAAACATTTATAAAAAGAACGGAAAATCTTACAAGACAGTCAATCGCATTAAGAGAGTGATTGACTTTAATATTCCATTTTATAAGAATAATTTAAATTATATATTTGATCAAATGCAGAAAAGCTAAAGAGTATGCCATTAAGATTATCCTCGCTGATGAAGCTGTATTTACCTTCAATATTTTTATATCAAAGTCTTAGTACAAGAGGTAAAGTAATATGAAGTTTATGATCAAAAGGTTAAGATTCAAACTTATCTATGCATACGGAATAACTGAAGTATGGCTCGAATTTATGTTATTCGCCCTCGCTCAATTAAGACTGAACAATTCATAATTTGTTGCAGTAACTAAGAGATAAGTACTCTGAATAAGAAATTATTATGTTTGTAGATAACTTATCTGTCTAAAATACCAAAGACACAAGGTATGAACATGAAAGGTTAAACATAACACCAGTATTTAATGTTCCTTACAGCCCTCAATTTAATGGGATAGAGCTGTATTCGGACCTGTTGAAAGGCCACTACAAGAAACAACTACTATACCATTTTATTCAAGACATAAAAATAGATACAGTAGACTTAATAAAGAGTGCAGCTAAGAGAAGGGAGATTTTGTGTTTAGAAATAAGAATTAGATTTAAACGAATGAATATGTTCACATATCAAATGAGATTTTAAATGGATTTGGCTTCTCTATTTTTTCTTCCTCTTACTGCTTGCTTGGCCCATGTTTTTCCTCTTTAAGCCAGCTCCTGAATCGATATTCGTCTCATTTGGCTTTTAAATATCTTTGAAGAGTTTTTTACTTAATTCATGTTCTACTTGAGATTTTCTCTCTCATTTTAATTTGCTGCGCTCTTTCATCAAATAAATAGCAGTGCAAAGTTTTTCTATAAATTTAGAAATCTAAGCTTACTCGAGATGAATGAATGCTTCTGCAGTTTCTATTGCCAGTTCTCGCTATCTTAATTTCCTGTTTCTCTCTCTCTCTCTTCTAGAGAGAAACTATAGCGTTTCTTGTGAGCTTCTTAAATAACTTCATTTAAGTGTTCTGGTTTTAAGATTCCAAGAACGCCAAAGAGGAAATTTCTCTCTGGTAACTTATAAGAGAGTTTAAGATTTGACGGTAGGTAGAAAGCGACATCTGGATCACTCATAACATCATCGTGTAGGTCTGATACTGATATTTTTGGGTAGTTAGGAATTTCTATAATATTTATTTCATTAGTCTTAAAAGCTTTTTTATCTTCGCCTAGTAAGCCATTTAGGAATGAGATTTTGGTTCCCACCTTGGTTGGTTAGAATAATCCAACAATGATTATTAAGAAAGTTGAGGGTAAATTCTTGCCTTGTTCAAGTATCTGGAAAGGCCCTCTTTACTTCGAGATTTTCCCATTTATTTTTGAGATTGAATTCGCTTCATTGCATCATTCATAGACTTCATCTTGCTTCCTCTTCTCGTAATGTTAATGCAATTTAAAATTTAAGGATATCTAACCTATGTTTATTAAAATCTTACTACTAAATAGGGATGACCTACTGGAGGTCAGCCTGAAAAGATATGCGGTTAAGCAATGAAAAACTTGCTCCAAGTTTCCCAGAGATTGATTTCCATTTTATCAAATTTTCTCAATTAATCGCTCCTAATAATGTTTAACTATTTAGGAGGACCTCCAAATTAGGTTAAAAGTTAATTTGGAGGACCTCATAGATAAACAAAACTCATTTATGAGAATTTTAATTTACTCAAGTCTAAAATATTCTTATAAAGTATGTTAAATTACAGTCTTTTATGTCTGACTCATTTTTTTCACCTCTCAACAAAGACTATATCAATGAGTCAAAAACTCTATTATTATAGTATTCCTTGCTGGACTTTATCATTATTATAATAAATTCTATCAGAAAACTAAAATCTGCGCTAACCTCTTTAAAGAGGCATTTATGATATATTTTACGAAAAATAGATGATTATAAGAATTTGATTAAGAATATTAGATATAATTAAAATGTCTGATCAGAAGATGACATGCCACTCACAATAAATGTAAGTTACAAAAAACATATCTAATTTTTATTTTTTTTAGTGGTTGTACCTGGTAAGAATGGTGACTGACTTAAACTGAGTTTTCGACAAGCTACAGAAAGAAAAGGGATAGGCACATATTATTGGAATGATGGTAACATCTATGAAGGATAATGGATGAATGATAAAAGCTGTTCTTAGATACAATACTTACTTAAGTTAATCCCAATACTTAATTATATTATCCTTTTTCATTTTAAATTAAAGACTTCCCCTTATTTTTCATAATTACTCGGATCAAGCTAATAAAAATCAATATTCCAGTAACAAAAAATAGTAGAGACTAGAGATGCTTGTACTCAGTAGGAGATAACTTATGACAACTTTTGCTTATCTAGCATTGAGATTTCAGTCTTGATTCAAAAAGAAATTCTAAAAGAGAAAGAGCAAGCAGTGGAAGAGGTAAAATAACGCACAATTGATATAAAGATTATCAGCTAAAGTGAAGCATTTAGCAAAGACTACAATAAAATTTCCTGCATAAGTCAACTTACAAGAGTCACTTGAGAGATATACAAAATGACATCCCACGGTTATATTTCAAGCATCAAAAGAAGGATGGGAAGTATATCTGTGAGTTTTGTGAGAAGCCTTACTATCATACAAGAGACCTTATATGCACCTTAAGAAAAAGCACAATAAAAGCTTTCTGTTTATTCATGAAAAGACAGGGAAAAGATTCCTCTAAAAAGAAAATCAAAAAATCCATTTGATACTCATATAGTTGAGTAGAAGTAAGCCAACATGAAAAAAGCAGTTATAAGCTTTCGTGTCTCAGAGATCAATAAAATTATAGTAAAAATAGAGGCTATAAAAATACCAATCTTAAAAATTATGGACATAGATTCTTGCCTTGAAAGCTACTTCACTCTTGAGGATAAAATAGAGAAGAGAGTCATTATAGAAGACTTTTATGCTTATAAAATTTATCCATTCAATTTTTCCTTGCTGATGACCAGTTCTAGATGGAGTTTGCAAATGAATATTACTCTCTTTAACAGGAAAAGTTTAAAGAGTGTGGGCATATTATATAGCTAGATGCCATTTTGCTTGGAAGAGACCATGTAGCTTTTAGGCTTTCCCTCCTTGAAATGACGTACAGAGAATTCTTATATGGCAACAGGTGCTAAAGACAAATTAGCTAAGCAGTGAAACAGATCGTGGAAGGAATAGAGGAACTCTACAAGCTCCGATATGCCCTATGAGACTTAAAGCCTGAAAAAATAATGCTAAATTTTCAAACTCTAAGAAATACATTATTGATTTCAACAGAGTTAAAAGAGTTCAGGTTTATGCTTTAGGCAATGTATTAGGAACTCCAGGATATTTCCCTGAGAGAGAAGATTGGACAGATGGAGACACTGCAAGGGATATATATGGGCACTAGCAGCAATAATCATAGAGAATGACATGCCAATAAACGATTACTTTAGCTGCAAGAGTGAGAGAGATTCTAAGCAGAGAATAAAACAATATTTAGATAAATTAAAGATTAGATGAGTTTTAAAAGAGCTTGTCTACTCAATTATAATTAAGCAAACAAAGATACTGAAGTAACTATTGAGACAATCAAACACCACCTGAGAAAGATAAAGTCAAAGAACTGCCACTTGACTCAAACTTATGTTTGTGCGAAATATATATAAAAATAGCTTTTTATACTCACTTAAATAACTAATATTTAAACCATAAACCCCTAAATAAACCCTAATAAAACGCTAATAAAGTATGTGATTATTGATATCTTTTATCAATAATAAACTCAATCAATTAACGGAAGGGGTTTTAAATAGATATGAGGGATTTAGCGTTAAATGATGTATAAGTAATGTCTGATATCATAGGTATAAATCATAGAGTAAAGGGGAAGAATTTTTAATTAAATATTTTGAGCATGTATCACGGGAAAAGACTTACCGTTATAACTCAAGCAATGATGGCCTATTGAAATAATACTCTGGATCTTTAAACTCCTCAATAACTCTTTCGCAAGTTGGGGTTTACTCCTCTCTTTTATCTTTTTTATTATTTCGAGATAATCTCCTGTTTGCATCGAATCTGCTTCATTAGCCCTGAAGAAGTTCATTAACTGCATTACTAATTTTGATCTATTAAAACTTGACAATGATATGTTTAATTGCTTATTAAGCATAATTATTGTAAAATTTACAAAATTATATAAATCTTTAAATATTTAGTATAAATAACCCCATAATTTGAAATTTTATTTTGAAGACAAATATATAATTCCTGAGCATTTGAGCTTTTTAAATATGCAATAATTGATAGTCCTTTAAAAATCCTAAACTCAGCTAATATATAAAATAGATTAATTATTTATCATAAATCCTTTGATTATCAATATTTTGAGGGTGCAAAAATTAGTTTGAGGCTTATAAATTTCAGTCATATTGAAATTATTAATGTTTTGTTTTAGCATCTACATACAGATATTTGAATAAGTCTATGAGTAATTTCTTGTCGAAATTTTATATCAAGTAAACAAGACCTTACTCATAACATTGTAACATCTTCCCATAGTACTAAATAAAAAATTTATTCTTACATTGTTAAATTTGCCTAAATCATGGGACTGGCTCTCGGGACTAAATTTACCCAAAAGCCTTTTCTACAGGACTCTAATAAGAATTGTGTGGGTCAAGAAATAAATTTTTTACTTAAATTTTATTTAATACTCTTTTGCTCAATTACAATTGTGATAAAATGTGTTTTATATTATTTGGAAGATTTATAAGTTAATTGGAAAAAGTTAAATTCATGATATCTATATGACTAGGAATTCCTCACTCTCTTCTATTTTATAACACTGAAGATATTTATTATTTAGATGATTTCTTGAAAAAGTACCTTTAAAATAATAGTTTTTCTATTATACTTTAAAGTGCTCTCCTATAAAGCTTAGCATTCTGAGCCAAATTTAAGAATAGTCATTCCAAATACCTCCAGAGAATATAATTAAATAGATAAAATTGATTCTATAAGAAATGAGTCTCTTAGAACTCTACTCCATGATTTAAATCTATAGAAACCTCTACTGTTATAGACTTAGGACGCTAGGTTTCCGTTTTCTTATATTAAGAATACCAATTAATACTTATTCATAGATCTAGAAGGAAACAAAAATGTTCTCATAGTTCTGAAATATGATATTATTAATTATTGAGCATATGACCATGTTAATTACTTCCTTTAATAGACATTAATTCTTAACACCTAAATAATAGTGAGCCTTTAAAGCCAATTAATTGTAATCTTAGTGATGATGTTTTGATTTTAAAAGGCTTTTTTCTTGCATTTTTTTAAAAAGAATTAATCACTTATTTAATTTTATTATCAATTTATTTAGGTTGCAATAAATCTTTTTGCAGTATGTAGAAATAAAGCACAAAAAAATTGTATATATAATTTAAAGAATCTAAACTACCTTGGCAGTTTTCTCTTAGAGTGTGTAATATCAAACAAAATAAATCATAGATTCTCAGATTTTCTTCAATTTCGTTAATTTTTTTATTTACTTTTAGGTTTTTTATATTTGAATATTTTATAGCGGTTTTTATATTTTATAGGTGCCCCACTTCTGATTCCGCTTATGTTATTACTTAGTGGATTTACCTTCTTCTTTCGTTCGGTATCTTCAATCATTTCATTTTATTCACTCTCTTGTTATTAAGAGTCGTCAAAAGCAGAGGTTAGTTTCTGGAAGAAAATCTGTAGCTCGTTTCTTCAATCAGTGGTCCCTACTTTTAGTATTTGACGAGATCATTTCCATATATGATGAATTCCTCATCGTAAATCTCTTTTTAGAATCTCAAGCTAGCGTATATATTTTCTAGCAGACATCTAAACCTAATTTAAAGATGAAAAGCTCGGGTATATGTAAAGTTCTAGATATACTTTCATGTAAGGAGTAAGCTATTAATGGCTTTGTTTAAATCATAAGGGTATGAATAGGTATACATAGTAGATGAGATCTCATTTCTATGGTTTAGTATTAATTGAGATATGTTGAGAGTATATTCTTTTAATTAAAAGGTGCAATATAAATAAAATATAATCAATACTTATACCTAATATATAGAGCGAGAAAACTAACTATATAAAAATAATATTATTGAAATACATTTGAAATGGGAAAATTCAAAAATAAAAAAGAGATGTTAATTATAAATGACAATAACAGCCAGTAATTAGGAGTGTTCTTAATTCTAATATGATTTATATTATTTTAACAGTAATTTATTTAAATTTAAAATCTATTAATAAATTAATTAAATATATATAATTAGTGGGCAGTGGGCAGGCAGGGTCCTAAGCAGACCACTTTTGTAATTTATATATATATTTATATATTAAATGCAATTAATTAGAGATGCGCAGGCTGCTAAGACCACTAGACTTCACACGGAGCTGCTTGAGGCCCACGGACTGATGGTTCAGTTAGTCACATTCTTCTCCTTTTCACCGGCTAGAAAGCTTACATTGAAAAATTTTGCAACCATCGGTGCGGTCAAAGGGAATGCCTCCTCCCCACTCTAAGTCGGAGTTTCAGATTTGCAGATTAGACACCGATCCTTAAAGGCATCAGCATCTCCGGGGTCCATGCTTTTGAAGGGCAGAGTGTTTGAAGTGATCACAGTGAAGCAGCCTATGTATATGTACTCCACGCGCGAGCCGAATCCTCCGAGTTCTTATAAGTATACTGTGGTCTATCAGACAGTTAAATACCCGGCTTGGTGGTCTCCGGCATCTTTGTCTCCGATAGCAGCATGCGCATCTCTAATTAATTGCATTTAATATATAAATTACAAAAGTGGGCTGCTAAGGACCCTGCCTGCCCACCTGCCCACTAATTAATTTAATAGATTAATTAATTTAATAGATTTTAAATTTAAATAGATTACTGTTAAAATAATATAAATCAAATTAGAATAAGAACACTCCTAATTACTGGCTGTTATTGTCATTTATAATTAACATCTCTTTTTTATTTTTGAATTTTCCCATTTCAAATGTATTTCAATAATAATACAATATTTATTAATAATTCATACTTTACTCTTGGGGTTTATATTTTTGATAACAATTATCATAGTTTTAGCAAAAATAGTAAGAACAATAATAACTTTAGTGGAGACTCTATGACATCAAAGTCTATATTAAAGGACAAAATATTCGTTTATGATTAACTTTTTGCCAAAACTAATAATTCATCTATAGTATGCTCAATTGTTTGGCTTTATTATTTAGCTTGAGTTTATTAAGTTTCCCAAAGTATTAGTATAGCTTTTTTAATTTTCTTTTCCGCATCTGGGTCCCAATTATCTATTATTATACCGCAAATTATTTCATAGTTTTCTGGATTTTATTGATGTAGTATTTTTGTCACACGTCTATCTCCAATCATTTGTTTACATGGAGATTTTGTGACTGTTCAGAGGACCATATTAAAATTAAGAATTTCAATTAAATTGTTTGTTATAATTTGAATTTCGAGAGGAGCGTTGATTCTTTGAGTTTGTTATCATATATATCTTTGTGAGGTCTAATACAGCTTCTCTATATTTAAGTTAGGGTTATAAAATAAGTATCAGACTAGTTATAAAGAGTTCAAAATGGTGTTTGTCTAAAAAGGGAAATGTTTATCATCATTTTTGTAAATTTTCTAGTCTTTTTGAGTTCTGTTTTGCTTCGGTTTATAATTCATTTATTCTTGTGATTCATAATAAGGTAACTTTAAATTATTAGTTTTTATAATAACATTAAAACTAAAACTTATTGTACTCATCAAAAAAGGAAATCTCTCTAATATTGTTCAATCTTTTTCTTCATTACCTTCATCTTCATTATCAATATCTCTAAAGTCTTCTAAGTTCCCTCTCTCAGTTGCCTACCGAAGCACCATTCCAACTCACCTATGGTCTACCAAGGTAGAACCACTAAAAATAAAAATTAAAGATATAATTTTTATAACTTAAATTTTAAGTGAGTGCTGTACTTCCACCGACGTCTGATCTATACGAATACTTTTAATATATTAAGATTTTTTAATAAATTAATTAATATCTTATTATAAATTATAATTAAGTTTTAAATATTTTCTTTTATCTATTTTAATGAATTTTCTTTTTCATTCAGTAAATTTAAATATTATTAAAAAATTAAAAAATTACAAATTTTATCCATCACCTATTCATTTAAAATCTTATACTAAATTATACTAATTCAAAGAAATTCACAGCTTCAAATCATTGGTTATTTGCTTGTAGATCCTAAACCAATCTATATTCTCTAAATTTTTCAAAAAGCCTATAGACTCACCAATCTGCTAAACATTCTCGACAAAATCAGTCTCTAGTTACTCCTTTTCTTCCAAAGAGGTTTAAGTTTGATCACTTCATGAAATCTTTGAATTAAAAAAACATTTAATTATCAATTGACTTCAAGTGCTACCAAAATTGAGCCTTGTTATCATAATCTAAGAGATAAATGGAACCTTTCAATACTCCTTGACTTCTGTTATCTCTGAATATCATTTTCCATAACTTTCTCTCTGAATCAACAAAGTATGCTATCAAAACAAATGCATATTTTTATATTTTGAATTACAACCAACACTGCTTTCCTGTTTCATTTATGAAAATGCTTTCCACCTTATCTTTTATCTACTGCCTGCAATGCTTATTATCAGATAAATAAAGCTCTCACTTACTTGTCTAAGACAGCTTGATTATGCCTTCTTCGTATACACGAGAATTTACTATAGCAATTATAAACTCATTAATGTAGCGTTAGTCTATATCTCTTAATAGCACTTATTGGATCCCCTTCTCTTTCTTTTGTGTGGATGACTGAACACAAATGTTAGTCATTTGCATGTTTTTTTAAGAATAGTTTTGAATCGAAGCTCAAAACTTTTGACTTTTTATCGTCTCATCTAAGACAATCTTATGATGATTTCAGTGTGTGGTTGAAAAACGAATGCCATCTTATTTTGAAGAACTCAGAGCCAGTAATAGCATAGAATAGTGATTGGAAAAAGTCTAATCAATTATTCAATCAAATTCGTTAGTATTCTATATGTTTTATATTTTATCGATTTTAAATATTAAAAGTTAATATATTAATAGGCATAGCTAATAATCAGACGCTTGTGGAGTCTGTGTACTCACATAAAATGTAAGTAACAAAAAATATATCTTTAATTTATTTCTTTTAGCGATCCTATCTGGAAAAACTAGAGGCGTCAGCAGATTGGAGCTTCGTTATGGGGACAAAAGAAATTACGATAATGATGGCGATGAAGTAGATGACGTCTTTTTTCTTGATATCTATTTTATTTTAAAATTAAGAATTCTTAATAGTCTTAATTTATTTATTAAAATCAACTTACTTTCATAAAAATGGATAGATTATTATTTACTCTTTGTATTAATGATTGTAGTAAGTAGCAAAGTCTACGACTCTTAAACTTTCATGAATCGATCCAAAGAATAATTCTTTTTAGGTTTGCAAATTTTCATTTCGTTCAATCAGTATTTTTGTAATCCTTTAAGAGCGTTCGTAAGCTACATGAGCTTTAATCCATATTTTACCTAATCCAGCTGGCATATCAATTATATTGCAGACTATGTTTGCGTTGATTACTGACTTGCAATAATTATTTAGTATTTAGAATATTGATAAGCCTTACTTTAGACTCCAGCATTGATAAGGATATATATTCCTCATAGTGAATGTAATTTTGAATTTAATTACTTTGAATAAGTTATTCGACTACTTTAATATCATCTATCTGTCAAGTTTTGCTTGGTTTGTAAGCTAAGTATAATTAATCCAAAATAACCGGGCAAAGAATTATCCGATAGCTGAATAATTAGGCTCTTAATCAAAGCTTTCAAATGAATGAAGTCCACATGCATAGTCAATAAAATCGAAATCACCACGAGTTTCAATATATGGTATGAGTAATTTAAGAAACGACCAATCTTCTTGCTTATACTCCTCTAACCTTTATGCAAGATTAATATTCATTATTACCAATTCTTAATTAATAATTGTCGAAATATTTAAATAATATCGAAATGCTTATGCTGAAGTAATAATTAAAAAATTTCTTCCTGAAAAATATTTTTTTAATGATGAATTGCTAGTGCAAGGGATGATTTTTATCGATCAAAGATCTAGTGAAAGTTTAAAAATTTTATTTTTAATTTAAACTGAAAGTATCATATTTTAAAAAATAAATAAAATTCTAAGAGCCAATTGTTAAAGGAGATTATTGTTGCCCTCACCTGTCATTAACTTCTTAGTTGTCAAAAAAATCTTTACATAGCTCTGATGCATGGTTTAATGTTTTGTTTTAAACATAAAAGGAGTTTTTATAATTTTTGTTCAAGATTTAATTTTACACTTCTGTCTACCTCTTTGTCTCTCTTTTCGAATAATCTCTAAGCTAATTTCCTTGCTAAGGTCATTTAAAGGAACTTTATCGAATATCAATTTTTCCTTAACCTTTTTGAAAGTTATGGTAAAGTTCTGAGTTGCTTAAGTAATTTTCTACATTTAAATTTCAGTAACTTTCTTTCATATTTTTCACATTTCTGAGATACTTTTTAAAGCAGTTTCCGTTTGACTTTCTTGTCCATCAACAATCCCAATCATTGCAACTTTGTGAGAGATATAATCCAAAATGATTCTATAAATATTCGTTCTCACTTCTTTGTAGAGTGAAAGTTTGAGCAATACTTAAAATAAAAAATGATTATGGTAATACAATTATTATAGTAATTAAATCACAACACTAAATTAACTTCTCGATTATTTATTATATTTGTTCTTAATTAAATTTATGGGGGGGAAGTTTCCTGCACTTTTTTAATTTTTTTTAATTTTATATTTTTCTATTAAAATCTTTATAGCAACTATCAATCAACTTCAAGACTAATTTCATTGTTATAGTTATACTTTAATTTATTAATCAATGGTCAATATCTTTCTTCAGATTCTAAAAACTCTGACATTATTCATCTGATATTTATAGGTTCTGTCTCTTAACCATTATTATATTTCTGTGTTATGGTAATTTAATTCCAAATATTGCATCCAATTGTGATTGTAATTCTGATTGAATTTGTCTTGTTCTTACAATGCCTATATAATGTTAGACTAAATTATTTCTTGAACTACTTCAGTTATGAAAAATATACTCTTAATATTTAATGGGTCATAATGATGTTTAATTTTATAATTTAAATTAAATTTACATAAAAATAAAGCGTGCAGCAAACTTCCCCCCCAAATTTATAATTAAAAAAAATAAATAAGCTTCTTTATCAAATGAATAAAGATTCATAGAATATATTTACTTTTTCTATGATTTTCATTATAGTGTAAACTTTTAGATATTAATTTAAAAATTTCGACAAAAAGATAAACATTTCGACAACAATAATATTTTTTTTGGGGTTTTAATAAACAAGACATTAAGTTTGTGAATATTTGTGATTTCCTTTTATGATGATCACACATATTCTAATATTTTTTTGTGATTTTTAATATATACTAAGAATTCTTAACTGGGCTTTGCTAAACTATTATAAGTTATTACAAAATTATATAGTAATTTACGCACAATTCTACAAAATAAAACTTGAGTTACTTGAATTCTTATAGAGTCAAAGCCAAAATAACAAAACGCACTCTTAATGAGTTTATGGACGATAAAATAGATGAGCAAGATATTTTGACAATTTTTCAAGTGAATTGATTGGCTGGTTCAGATATAAGGTTGGCATTTACAAAGACCTCACAGAGATGTGTAAGCTATTTAATATAATTCAAGCATTTGTTTTTAGTAAATTTCCACTATCCATTAATATAAAAAATTAATAAATACTTTTTATTAGGCAAGTATTGCAAGAAGAAAGGCATCTTCATAATAATAGTGATGTAAAGCATATTGACCTCCTGAAGTGTGAGGAGATTTCATTCTTCAACCTATTAAAAAAAAAATTAATGAAGAGCATATTTGAAATTTTAAATTATCTTCCAGAAATAGGAAAATAATAGAATCAAATTGGCCGAAAATTTTTCTTCATTGTCTTGAACACAATCGAGCCAGAGTATTTTCAGACTTCAGTGTAGCCTTCAAAAGTCATGAGAAACGATCCAGCACATAATAAGAAAAAGGAGATTTGATTTAGATAAAGAACTCTTAGTATGACAAGCTCACTAATCCTCCTAATATTCACATAAACATAATTGGTAATATATTATACAATTTTTTGTAAAGCAACCAGCAAAACTATTAATTTACTAAAGTAGAGGAGCAGAAAGAATGTGAGTCGAAAACCAAAAGAAAAGTGATGATACTTAGTAAGTGAACTTCTACGGATTCAAAACTTTGATGCCTACAACGCAATAGCTCTGATAGATCCATGATGGTCATTAAAATAGATAAATTAATGATAGTTATTATATTGAAAATGAAACCCAATCAAAGCAATTATAATTTAACATATAAAAATTTATAAACATAACATAATTAAATCATATTTTTAAGATTCTGATTAACTTTTTCCAACTTATGTCCGCAACTTCTAATCAACGCACTTGAAACTCTTTTTTATCAAAGCAACATGATCAATTACCTTGCTGTTTTTTCTTAGTTTATTTAGTTTTAATTTCTTAAATTTATTTTTTTATCACGATGAAGAAATTTTTTATGAGGTTTATTTGAAGTGAATAAGGAGAATAAAATGCCTAGGGAAATTTCTAAATCCTATAAAGCATATTTGACCTTATTGCAATGATGGACCCTAGATTATCACAAATTATTGAAACTTTCCTCAATCCAGTCTTTCCCTTAAGCTCAGTACTAAACTCTATAAACTTATCGATATTGATAGATTTCTTTATACCTTGCAATATTTAAGACTCTCTTATTCGGAAATTGCTGAAACTACTGTATATGAATAGCTAAAGCTACTTTTATTACCTTGCTCAATGTTATCATCTAGACTAATTCAAATTTCGTGAGGGTGCTGAATGAGAAAACTGTCTCATCCAAAAATAATATTAAATAGTCATTCTTCTTCAACTGAAGAATATTATTTCAATATTTCATAGAGCTACTATCTAAATTTCAATTTCTATCTTTCAGTTTGTGTTATCTTTGTCATATATATTTGTGTGTAATTTTAAATTTTTAAAAAGGGTCTGTAAAAGAATGAAAGAAAAAAATTCATATCAGGGAACTTTCTGTGAAATATCTAGCACCCCTTATGCAACGAAAACCCTGCTTGCTACCTAAGTTATTACAAACCAGTAAGGAATTTTAATGCTCATTATATGGTTCTTGGCGTCACTATATTTTCAAAATTAATTAAGAACGCAATTCATTTAAAAGCTAAGGCTTATTATCAAAGTTTTCTATTTCTTTACTATAATAACTATAAAACCTTCCTTCTTATGCGCTATACTAGATGAAGAGGAGTTTTAGAGATGCTTAAAACATATGAAACTGAAAATAAGAAATTAGGTTTTAGATAGTTGAAGCCCTCTGATAACCTTAAGTTTAGGATGTATTGTAATTGCTAAAGTTTAATTAATTCCATAATTTATAAATAATAAGAATAAATAGGAAATAAATAATAGCCCCATAAACTAATATGATTCCAGCAATAGTAGCATCTTGAGAAATTTTTGAACTAATAAATGAATGTAAAAGTTTCGACAAAAAACGCAAGCATTCGACAAATATTTGGAAATTTATGTAATGATTAGTAAGTTAGTTAAAGTACATTTTTGAAATTTAGGATAATATTTTAATCATTTTCAAAAATGGTTTATAGCAGCCTATATAGTGGCTGTGACTTATTAGAAGTAGACACGGTACATACAAGCACTATGAAAGGGATAGTATAATTGACAGAGTTGAGAAGTACTATGTAAAGAAGGATGCATGCAAAATGCTTACACAGGTATTGGCACCCCCAGTTCCTAAAGAATGTGAGACGAATCTAAAGCAATGATCAATAAGAGAACTGTAAACTCTTGGCTAAGATGGCAAGTTCGAAAATATGTATCGTCCTTCAAATCCCATCAAGTTCGATGTACCGCTTTCCTCGTTATGGACCAAGCTAAGATCGTAGTTAATACAATAGGAGGATGCACTATTCAGAGCGGTGATAATGGACATCTATGATATTAAAAAATGCTTGACCTTGGCTATGATACATTCACTGACACAAAAGTAAAGATATACCTCTTGTATTAGTGATAGAAGAGGGCTTTCTCCTAAAATGGGTTACGAATTGCAAGCCCGAAGTTGCATTGGTTTTCTTTAATAAACATAACTACAGGTGGGTTTAGTCAGATCATAAAGGCAATATCTATATAGGTCTAGGAGGATATGTATAGTATGGTATACAGCCTGGTTGGAGTGAAAGGCAAGTACGAAACTAATAAGCAATTTAAGATATTTAGACAGAGTCTTAACGTCATGGTGAATCCTATGAGACAATCGTCTCAGAAACCTGACGAGCTATGCGATATAGAGGTCTTTGAGAGGACACATAATCTTCGACAAAATAGGACAACACTTGGAAATGAGTTTTGACAAGAGTAATTAAAAGTTTTAAATAAAGTTACCACATATACTTATTCTATTTGAAATAGGTAATTTGAAATATTATTTAATATGATCTAATATACTGTGGTCTATTTATTTAAATTATAAGCTAATTATGTGAAATCTTATAGTTAATTTATACTTTGATTAAGATGTTTGATTAGACGAAGAAATATTCGTGTAGTTGCTCTTTGAAGGAATTAATATAGTTTTCTAGGATTTGTTATTCAAGCTATCTTATTTTCCTTTCAATACTTATATTGATATTTTTTCTTTTTAATTGAAGAAATAGGTGAAGGATATTAAATTATGAATATATTTTCCATGTTTTAATTTTATTTTATTCCAGTGTATGATCTTGTGACTCTTTTTTCTGTGATTACATTAAAGTCTGATATATAATATTTATGAAAATAAAAAGAAAAATTGATGATTGTATGAATTTTAAACATGTAATGGAGAGTACTTGTTATAATAAGCAAAAATGAAAAACTTAAAAACGTTTCATTGATATATTACTCTTCAAATAAAATCATGCACTTCCTTCTTGATTAGTGAATCTATCTATTTTTGTTACTTTACAAAGAGTCTTTATTATGCTTCCTCTGCTCTAACCAGTTTTGATCTATCTATTATGAAAAATTTAAATATTTTTAAGCTACAATATTTTTGAGTGAGTGGGCTCCACTTGCTTCACCATCAATAAGTTTCAATTTTTAAATATTAAATTCATTTTAATTTATCAATCATCCATTATTTTCATTCTTATATTTGTAAAATTTGAGAAAATTAAGTAAGTTGATATAATTAATCATTGAATCAATTTAGAAAATAATGTTTTACTATTTTCAATAACTATGCTAAAAATGGCACTTTAGAAAAATTACAACAAATATAGTCGAATATATTTTCACTATAATTTTCAAAAGTCTTGATACCATATCCCCAAAGTCGTTAGTAGTTTATTCTAAGTTTTTGAATTTTTTCTCTATTTTATTTTAATTGTTATCAAAATTAAGGAATATACATCCTATCTAAGATCGCTATCTTCCATTTCTTTTAAATCCACGTAGTGTTAGTAATAGGTTAAAGGTATGGCTGCAGTTAAGGATCTCTATTCTAAAAATGAAGCATGACTATAATTTGTTAAGAAGATTTAGCTCATTTACCCAAAAGTGATTTTAATATTGTCTGGAGTTATGAATCTATGGGCGATGCCTAGTGAGTGAAGATCTTCAACTGCATCTATTATCTTTAGTAAATACTTTCTCATTTATTATTAGGAAAGTTTAGTGTCTATTATTTATTCAAATGATATATCAAAGTTCAGTCTTTTTATTAAAATGCTTATTCATCAAAGAATACACCCAAAATTTTATCTTAGTAGACTTTAACTTAAAGCTGAATATATTGCATAACTTTGAACTCATTCCATAAGAATATGGTCAAGTTCTAAATATTAATGAGCTCTTGGAATTTAAAAGTTAATGTACAACCTTCTTTAGAATTAAATTTTGTTTTTCATTACATAAAATATTCGAGTAAAGTGAAAGTTCAAAGTATCATTGCTATCTCATATTTAACAGACCCTATTAATTTTACTTTGAAAGCTTTCTTTTATCTTTCAATTACTTCACTGATAAGCATAGAAATACTCATCGTGTTATAATTTTAATAATTTGCAAGTTTAGCTTGAGGGTCGTATTTCATTATATAACCAATCCTTCCCCTCCCCTTTAATTTTTATGTTTTCAATTTTGATTCTTCCTATTTGCTGCTCAAAATACTTTTATTTCTTAAACTTTGTTCTGCTTTGATGATTTTATTAAGTATCTAAAAGCTTAAAAATTATGTAAGCTTACTAATTTTGAATAACCAGCAGTCAAAATTTCTTGTTCATTGTGTTTATATAAGTGAATAAAATGTTTTGATTTTGAAGAAAATTAGACTTTTCTTTGGATTTGAAACACATGAGGCAAGTATATTTTCATCCAAGTCTTAGTTAAATAAATTTCCCATTTTCTCAATATGTACCAACATATGCCTCTTAAGCTAAAGGGATGTATACAAAAATTAACATAATTAACATTCCATGAGAGTTCTGATTTTCTTGGCTTTATTCTGGACACGAGGTGATCTCCTCACTTACCACTTAGAATAGTATTATAAGTATTCTTCATCGCCCCGTTTTATTGGTTTTATAATTTTGTTTTAACTTAATTGTGAATCGCTGACTTCACCTAAATTTGTTTTATCATCTTTATCACTCTAGTTATTTCCATCACTAGATAAAGAAAATTAACTAGATGAATTATTTTTCATATTTATTTATTGTTTACTTAATTATAATAAGGCTATTGAATATAAGTAATTAAAATGTTTGAGAGTCTTTATTTATTTATAAATATATTTAGCTAATGCAAACATAAAAAATAATGTTTCTGAAAGATTCCTGATAAGGATTTAAAAGGTTTGTGATACAAATCTATTATTGAGGAAAGTTTCCTTGAAAGATTTTGAAATTATATGAACATAAATAATTTTATAAAATAATATATTTAATTATGTTTATAAATTTTGTTTCCCATTTAATAATTACCCCCTAGTAACACAATCATTAAATCTATTAAACTTTAAATTTATTACTTAATAATTTGTATAAACTCTTTGAGCTGTTTAATCATGTTCAAATTAAAACTTTAAACCAATTTAATTAATTAATTTATGTCATTAAAGTTAACTTATCCAATTAAATTTATTTTAATTAAAATATCGTCCTATAATTAATAACTTAACATTAAGCCTTATTAAATAATAAGAACACAAATAAAATTCAAATGAAGTCTTCACAAAATATTGTGAACATAAATTCAAGAATCTTAGACGGGAGTCTCAATACTAAGCAGGATTGGAACAATCACTTCAAATATTCACGTAAGTCACATTTGCTTAATCTTGTTTGTAGTTTACCATCTGCCCTCATATAAGCGGACTAGTATGAAATTCATAAAAGATGTCCTCGCTTCTCGCAAAGAACTACTTAAATAAGCAGATGTAATTTATGTCAACGCACCAAACTATCCTGAGCTCAGTGTCGCGAACAAATTTAAATATGTCAAGCAAGATCAAGCGCTTAACAAATATTTGGGTATTTACGATGAAGTCAAGGATTTCCCTGACAAGTATTTTTTTGTTTGAAGTCCTAGGAACAATTAAAAATGAATGGTTGACATAAATGGTTATGAATCAGTAGGCTGCTAGAAATAGCGTTCTCGACGAAGATTAAAAAGGAGAGTCAATATAGATTAGCGAGGAGATTATAAGTGAAATCCAATCAGCTCCTCATTTCTCAAGTAAGTAAACATAAATAATTATGTATGTATAGAACGGAAGGGTAAAGCAATTTCGATGCTCAAAATGAAGACATTGGGGCGAAAGCAGTAGAATAAACGAAAACGCTCTGAGATCTCAAACACTGTTGAGATTAGCAACAACAATTAAATGAGATAAACATAAATGAATATGTTCCCCAGAGATGAGAAATTGATAATGTGGAGCCCTCCAGCCAAAAGGATGCAAATGAATCAGTTACATAAATTAATTATGTTAACTAAAATATTAAAAAAATTAACCTAACTTTTAATAAACTCTTTAATTTTAATTAAGTAAACCTAAGTAGTGTATCTCACTCATTCTACAATCATTTATCTGAATAGACTTAATAGATTATATTACAGCTTAAAGATTTTAATTTTTTGTTAACTTAAACTAATGTTTATTGTAGGAATACATTCGAAATTGGGAAATTAATTATATTTAAATTAATAATAAATCAAAATCTTGGCAGTTAAAGTTGGCCAATTTAATCGATCTTGGGTTCAATCGATAGAGAATTGAAAATTAGCTTGACTTTATGATTGGCGGTACTATTTTATCGCATCCCTGGAGCGAGATAACTTAACTTTAATTAAACACCTCTAAATTCATTAAATTATGCCCTCACATTAAAGTCAAGTTATCTCGCTCCAGGGATGCAATAAAATAGTACCGCCAATAATAAAGTCCAGCTAATTTTGAATTCTCTATCGAATGAGCCCAAGATCGTTCAAATTGGCCAACTTTAACTGCCAATAATTTAATTAATTATTAATTTAATTTAAATTAATTTCCCTATTTCGAATTTATTCCTACAATAATAAGCTATTTTATATACACGTTTGACTCTTGAAAAAATGTTTTCAATACAGTTTTACTTTGACGATTAAGGAGCATTAAATAAGAGCTGCCATCCATTTGCTTCAACATGCTCTTTAAATATTTTGGAGTGATGGGCTCTTAGATTGTCAAGAAATGTTGTTAATGGTTGCTATTTGTAGTTAGTATTCAATTCTTGAGTTACTTATAAGAGGTCATCAAATATAATTCACTTTTACACAACTCTAAATCTTTCAAGTCAAGATTTAGAACTAATCATAATGACAGCAGCTAATGTTTCAAGTTTTTACCCTCCTTGAAAAGAGTCTAATTAGTATATTTATGGGCCCAAGTCTTATAAGTAATTGAATGAGCCTTAAATATGGCTTCATCTAAATACACAATATTCTTTTTAGCTTTTATGATATAAGTTAGCTACTCTTTAACTCTTATTAAATCTATTTTTATCAGTTGTCTTTTATAATCTGTTAAGTTATAGTCAGTCCAAAATTCCTTAAATATAGTACCATGAATTTTGTAAATCTATACACAGTAGTTGCTGATAATTTTTATTCTGGGAACTACTATGAAAGATAATTGTTCATTTTTTAGTGAGAGCATCATCTACTCTTTAAGAGTTTCATTGGAAGTTAGGTAAGTTAATTATTGAGCTGTAAACTAAATTTTATTCCCTTGTTATTTTTCGAAGTGCTTTTATTTCCCTTTATTCTTTGTATTATCGCTTATAAATTTTTATTCTGGTATTTTTAATAATGATGAAATTTGTTTTTCCGTATCAAAAACTCGAGAATTTTAATGATACTAAGTATTGCGAAACATTAATAAGCAAATCATTTTTTCAAGCTTATCTATTATTAATTAATTCATTTTCAATTAAGTTATATTTTTTATTAATTATATCAACTTACTTATTTTTCTCAGATTTTTATAATTTACTATCAACCTGCTTTATCAAATAATTCTGATACTACCTAGATGATTGGTGTCGACACTATACAGTAAGATAAGTGAAGTTTTCTTATTTCTTGGCTATAGTAAGAACAATACTATAGTAGAATAAATATTTATTTGGCTTTATGTTAACTGATTGTTTGAGATTTTCTTCTTACCTAGCAAGGAAAGAAGATTATGAGATAAAAGAATGACTTAAGATTTAAATTTAAATTATGAAGGTGAGGATCTGAAATTTATGAATAACATTAGTAAGTAATACTGTTACTAGATAATGCCAAAATTCTTGTTATGTATGCAGTCAAATTCGCCTATGTATTTTAGTTTTTCTTTACATTATCCTAATTAAACTACAAAAAACTTAGATACCAGATATGATTCAGATAAGATATAAGTTAAGGTAGAAAACAAGGGAATAGATTTTTTATATGAGGTTATTGCCATCTTATATTGTATTTTATTATTTGCAATAAAATTAAATATTTAAAAACATGAGATTGATAATTAATTAAAAATATTTCTTACTATTATAAATTTACCACATTAAAATGATAATGATCATAGCCTTAAAATAAAATATTATCATCATTATTAAGTTTAAGAATAAAAATTGTGATTAATTTCGTAATACTATTTATCATTCATCATTATTATTAGATTAATTTCAAGTATAATCAAATTTTAAGCTATGAAATATTTATAATTATTGTTATGCATTTTTATAATTTATATACGAATTAATATTTACTTTTAAGTTAAGAATTTAAATTTTAATATATTTCTTCTTGGCTTAGGAAACATAGATCCCAATATATTTTACAAACGATTTTATTTTAACGATTGGATAATTTGAAGTTATAATTTAAGATCATCTCCTCATTTTTAAATTCAATTAAAAAATTATAATCAATTTAATTGTTTAATATTATTTGAGGGGAAAAAACGTTGATTTAAAACTTTTCTTAAAAGAATTCTTTATAAAATCTAAATATTTAGCAAAAGATTAGTAAATTTTTATTTTTAAAAAAATAATTATTTAATAAATAACCAAAATTGACATACTTAGTAATTAAATACTCATTATACATATTAATATTTAATATGTTAATTAGTTAAGTTAATAATAATAATTAATAAAATGGGTTCTCTAGGACACTCAGTTATATAATAAAGGAATAAATTTTTTATATTCCTTTTTTCTGACTGAGTTTCTTCTTCTGTTTGCATTTCCTCTTCCTTTTTATTTTTTCTTGCTCCTTATCTCTTTGGGGATATTAGAATAAACTATTCATCTTCAAAGTTTCTATTTATTTTTATGATATTGTGTGTGAATTTTAAAGTTAAATTGGAGTAAGCAGATGTCTATGTGATATTTCCTTTTTGTCATAATTAGTTTGGTGAAACCTGACTTATGAAACTTTGTGTTTGGTTCTCAGTTTTTAATATTCTTTTTAGAAAGTTTCTAAGCGGGTCTTCTTTTAGCCCTATGCTAATTGAGATTAAATCTTTGGCTTCTTCATTTTTACTGATGATATTGAAATAAATTTTGGCAAAGGTGTATTGGAGCATTGGGATGTCATTGCTAACTTGTCTATTTAAGGGTTGTAATATTTACTTTTTCATTGGGTGATTTATTCAAGTTTTCTTCCTAAAAGTCTCTTATTGAAGGCTTCCTAGCCTTGTGTGTGGTATTCTCTTTAATATGTAGGCATAAAAATATTTTTTTATATAGGTGAGTGCTATCTACTCTAAAATAAAGTTATTAGATGGCTTCTTCAGCAACATTATAGTCATTCCATTGATCAATGGTAATTAATTTTTATACCATAACTTAGTATTGTGCTCTTAGTTAAAATTTTATGATTTTCAAATAGTTGGATCCAAAATTTAGAAATAATTCTATTATTTAATTCTGATTATCAAATAGAGAACCGCCTTATATTGATTTAGTGCAATATAAAATTGAAAGTGAAGTCTTGGTCAGATTTTCATTTTTTTCTATTTTATTGTCAAGAGTCTTAACAATTAAGTTCCCATTCTCTAAAGTAGTAGTCAGAATAATCTTAAAGAGTACGGATTTTCCCATCATTTCATCTGCTCCTGTATACAAAGACTGATTTTATTAATTGGAGGTTGTCTAGAAAGTTTTGTTACGTGATTTTTTGAGGGGTTGAGGAATTTTATATATCTTTGTTTATAAGTTTTTTGTCGAAATAATTTATCTTATACTTCTCTATTTGTTATACGGAGGCTTAATCTTCATATAGCTGTTGAGTCCTAAGTTATCTTTGTTTAATATATTTATAGTAAAATTAATTGAAATAATAGATTATTATTTTAGATTCACTTTCGTTGCTTACCAAAGAGCTCTATAGAAAAAACTCAAGAAATACATAATAGATTAGGCTGTTATAAATGGTATGATATAAATATTAGAGATTAAATATAAATAAGTAATTTATTGGAATCTTTAACTGATTTAAGCTGATTGGCTTAGTAAAGAAAGATGGAACCATTGAGTAGTCTACCTTGTTGAATTTCTTTTCATTTATCATCTTATTCATTAAATTCTCTGAATTCCTAAAAATCTAAAGGTTTTGGTGTAAATTATTTTAAATGCTTAAATTAGAGGAAATTAGGCGGAGTTAATGCTAAAGGACTAATTAATGAGATTATAAAACAACTCGTAGTAATATCCGTAAAAATTGGGGTAATTGAATAAATTTATATGAAATTAATATTTATCCTAATTACACTAATAGAGTAACCTTTAAGGTTAATTCCTATTAATTTTGTTAGATTAGAAGCAGGCTAAGTATCAAAGGAAATATTAAAAGACTGATGAGATGCTAGAGGTAAGCCCCATCCTCAATAAAGATATACAAAAGGATCAAGAAAAACAAGGTCACGTTATGAGCTCTATAAACAACTAAGCTTGTCTTAGATATCTTTTTATGATAATATTTGCCAAATAATCTAGATTCGCAAACTCTGCTTAGTTATTTGTAAAAGAGAATCTGTAAATTTAATAAGACGAAGGATTAGTAATTAGGAAACAATGATTTTACGTCCTTTTACTATAGTCATACCTGTTGTTTTATTATTTAATTCTTTGAATCATTATCAAATTAATAGTTTGGTTGAATATTACCTAAAGAATATGATAAATTTATTTAACTCATCACATAAACTACTACTATTAAATCTAAGATTTTTATTATTGCCGTTAGAAAAGATTTATCTATAATTATTTTGAGAATTTTCTTTAATATATTTGAAAATTTCAAATCAAACTCATATAATTATCTATTATATAGCCCTATAATAAATTAATTTTTATATAGCTTTTTTTATTGATGAGATTTAATTACTAATCAAACTTCTTACATATTGTTACAATATAAGGTTAGATAAAATATCGATCTTATTAAAAAGACATCAGTATTTTATTATATTTTTTTACTAAAGAGTTTCAATTAATAAAAATAAATATGATTTTTAATTAATTTAAAATTAAAATAAACATTTAACATCCAAATCTAATTAGTTTATAAATTAATAATTTGTTGCTTAAATTAAAATTATTTAATGATTGATCTAAATGTTAAACTTAGCATTAAGTTATATTATTAATGTTTTAGAAATAAATAATAAAACCTATCAAATAAAGAATATAAAATTTTGCATTATAGGCTATGCTAGTTTACTTTAAAAGAAATAATTATTATTTATATAAAAATAATAGCTTATTTTTATAGAAATTACATATTAAATCAAGTTAATTATGATATCATCTCACTTTTTATGTGCTCTATATATATATATATATATATATATATATATATTATATATATCTATGAGATATTTCTTATAATAAATTATAGATTTCTAATTTGTAATCAGGATAGTTTCTTAATAAAGAATTTTATAAGAGGATTTTATATGTAATTATTGGTGTAAATAAATTTAAATTTGATTTATTATATTAGTAATAATTATAATATTTTTTTAAAAAGAGAATTTTTAAAAATAATTACTAATAATAATCAAAAATGAAAAAGATGATGATGAAGATGAGCTGTGTAGTTCTATATAAATGTAAGTTACAAAAAATATATCTAAATTTTTAATTTTACAGGTGTTGTACCTAGCACGAGTGGAGGTGGAGAACAAAATAGTTTTAACAAGAAAACCTAAAAAGATAGATATGGAGTGATGATATTTAGTCATTGTGATATATATAAAGAATAAATAATAATGGAATAAGAAGGTTGTTATAACTAAATTCAAAATCAAATAATTATTTTATTATGTTATTTTGTAAAGAAATTTATAATAAAATAACTGATTGATCATAAATACTGATATTTATTTTGAGCTTACATTTAAAGTTAGAAGTAGTGCAACGATATTACATACATGAATAACTGAATTTTAAAATAAATTTATCCATATAAAGTTATAAAAAGAAACTTCTATTAATGGAACCACAGAAGACTACTACTCCCAAATCAAATTATTGCATGAGTTTGAAGTTTAATAAGTCTCTGTAATGTATTCTTCGACTCATTGTAAATTTATGCTCGTACCAACATAGCATAGTATTCGGGGCATCATGGCTGGATGCATAATTTCGCTAAGTAACTAATGTGACGGTACATCGAGAAAAAAGTATTGCAAAATTGCTTTAATCTACAATTGCAAATTAAGATGAAGCTATAATGAAACCCAGCCTCTTTCTATATCTAAAATACTTGGAAGTCTTTGTTTCAAAGAAATTATTTGTAACTAATATGAGTAAATCGGTCTTAGTTTCTATGTGGGTATAGAAGCAGTTTTATGAAACCACTTTGACTTAATGTTGGTGATGTTAAAGCAATTATCAACAATTTATAGAGAAATAAAAGCTTTATATTTGCTGTGCTGCCTCTGCATAATCTACCTTAGAGTAAATTTGCATTAGAAGTTTAACAACTTGAGGTAAAAATTCACAGTGAAGCTCAATGCATAATGATGGATATAGACGCCAATTATCATAATGACAGAGAATCTTGAATAAGTCGTCTACGTAACTAAGGATTCAATTCTAGATTCACATGAAAATAAAATATTGTCGATGGAAGTCTGGTTGTAATCTGAAAAATTTACTAAGGCATTTTCTCTGTTTCTTTAAGAACGTCTTTGCAAGATAAGAGAAAGGCAAATTTTGCTTCAAAAAAACGAATATTGCACCAAAGCTTTCGTCAAATGGTTTTCATCGAGGAGATCAAGACATGTGCAAAAAAGCCTAAATAAATAGAAAAAGGTGATCTGTGAAGCAAAGATTCTCACTTATCTCGGCTTGAGAGAACAATTTCTGAGTCGGAGATTCAATCTCCTTTCATTTTTGAATGGATAATCGAGTGGTAGCTCTGTAAAATCCTCATTTGATGATTTCTCTGTCAATTTGTTTGCAAAACCATTTTTGGAAAATGACAAATAAAAATAGCAGATATAAATTCTCTATTTTATTATCATAAGAAAACAATTGAGACTACTTCATGAGATTTGATGATGCATATAATTATTAGGAGATGAAAAATGAGTTTAAGACTAAAAAATGGAGATCAAAAAACTGTGAGCGAAGTTGAGGAACATAAAAAGAAAATCTCACATCTAAGTATATCAAGCTTTGAGAATTTCATTATATCTCTCTGTAAAATTCCAGGAATTCTAACTAAAATACTTGGGAGTATCAAGTTTAGATCTCAGATCGTTAAGAAAATGTGCACTTGCACAACCTAAATATGCAAAAGTTGTACTTTTTAGCTACAGAATGAATTAGATAGGAGAGTGATTTAAGAATTCAAGTCCCTGATCAGATTTGACGATAAGAAGCAAGTTAACTCACTTCAATGAAGATGGTAAAATTATAAAATTACTATAAGTGAATATAGTTGTATAATGCATAATTTAGGAAGTGCAAATTATTTGTAATTTATGGTTAAGGTAATTTAATTATAAATAATTTTTGAAATAAATTTTATTGTTCTTTCACCCAAATTCTCACAATATTTTATAAATATATAAACCCCAATACGTATGTGCATAAGAATTTGATAAGTGCGTAAACGAATTTAATTAAATGTGTTAATACGAAATAACGTGGATTATAAAATTAAAGTACTTTGTAGTAGACGGATATGACCTCCCGAATTTTGGAATTTCTCAGAAAACCGCGTTTTCTTTTTGCCCTTGATTTTTGCAGAATTAAATCGAGCGAAAATCGTAGAGCAAGAATTAAAAAATGAAAATGAAAATCGGAAATGTGGCGCCGAAATCTTTTTTAATTACTGAATCAAAAATGTGGAAAAAAATGAGGCATATTTGAATATTTAGAATAAATTATATTAATTATTAAATTAAAATGAAAGTCTAATATAAGACAATATGCAAACAAGGGTATTTTGAATTATATATTTTAATTAATTTATAAATGAAATTTAATTATTTGAATTTCTTCTTCATCTTCCTCTTCATCTTCATCATCATCGTTTTATTATTAAATTTGAATATTTGAAATTTTTTGCAGGGTAACATTAATATTTTCTGGCTTAATGTCTCTATGAATGATTCTGTGTGAGTGTAATTTAATTTGATTAAAATGCTTTCAGGCTTTAAATCACAATGAATAATAATTTTGGCAGGGTAACGATGTCCTTCTAGGCAATTTTTGGATTGATTTGATTTAAGATTTTCAATAGAATGATTATTAAATAAAGTAACAGTAGCTGGTATTTCAAATTTATTTTTATTTTAATATTATAATATTTTCCTCTCTATTTCTAAATGACTGCTTTGGCTAAAGAGCAAAAATTGAATATTCAAAATTTGAAAATGAAAAAATTCCAAAATTAATTATAATTATTATTTTAGAAAATCTAAGAGTATTATTGCTTAATTAAATCAAATGAATTTATACTAGGCATTTCTAAGCTATTTTTTTATTACAAAAAATTAAGCAATTTTTATTGTTACATATTCTTACATTGCTAAAATTGCTAATATTTGCCTTCCATTTTGTTAAGAATATAAATCCTTCAAAATTAATTTAAATTACTATTTTTATTTGATCCAGAGAAATTGACTAGCTATTTTATTATATATATAATTAGAAATGCGAAAATCGCATTTAGAAATAAATGATAAATGAATTAATTTAATCTTAGCATTTTTACTAAAATTAGAGTATAATTAAGCTTAGCCTAATTTATAGGTAAATTAATTAATATAAAGATAAAATAAAATGAAATTGCTAAAGAGTGTAAATAAAGGGAAAGATTAAGGGAAATTAATTAAGATATTATATTAAAATTTCAGTTTTCTTCTGAACTAAGATCAATTTAGTATTTGGAAATTCTTTAGCTATTTCTTGGCTTGAGATTTGATTTTCTTGAGTCATAATTCTTTTGGATTGCTTTAGTTTTTGATTTGCTGTCTTTTTTTAATTAAACCTCTTAAGGCTTATTGTTGCATTTTTTTTGTTTTATATTTAATTCATAATACTTTTTCATATAAGCGGTTTGAGACACGTATAATTATCCAGAGTCGCAAGCTTAAATATAATTTTCCTGATTTTTGCAATTTTCTTGAATTAGTTTATTTAATTAATTCCACTTTTTGCAAATTTATTCATAATTTAAATCATAATAGAAAGTGTCTAAAAGTTGAGCTTAATCAATAATATTGATTGAATCATTTTTATTTTCTTAAAATAAACTATAAATTTTGTTTTCAAAGCCTAAATACTTATCTGTGAATTCTTACATTGAAATTTAGTGCTTTTTCAGAGCACTACTGTAATTTTATGGCAAACTTTGAGGCACAATTTTAATTATTTTACTATTCTTTTTGTAAAAATACCAATTATTTTAGAATTTCTTGAGAACCAAAAAGTCGTATTTTGAGTGTTCAAATAACTATATAAGAATAATAGAGAATTTATAGTCATTTAATTTCTAGAGTATGCTTTGAGCTTTATGTTTAGTTGGGTACAAATCGAATTTTGAAAATCTGTCAATAACTTGTAAGAAAAAATATTCGTTTTAATCATTATGGATAAGTCCATAAACTAAATTGAAATCAAAAGTTAAATTGCAAGTAGAGCATTTTTAATTAATTTCATGTAATTTAATGAAAAGATTAATTTTTGAATTATTTGCTCTTTTCTGATGTACTTTGTACAGCCCATAATTTAATTAAATGCATTAAATAATGCAACTATTTTTGTTGGATTTTAAAGCTATATATCTTCAAATGTGATTAAATTACTAAATTAACTAGTAGGACAAGTACTTTAGGTTTCATGGAAATATAATTTTCCCTGTAAAAAAATTCTTGAAAACTAAGATTATTTTGCAAAAATTATGCTAGGTAAAATTTTAATGAAATCATTGATTTCTTCAAGTGAATACTAAAATTGATTATTGAAAAATTTAGCAGAATTTGCTAGAAGATTCATTTTATTATGAATCATTTATTTGCTAAAGTTTGATGATTATCTGGAATTTACAGACGAAATTGAAGGGCTAGAGTAAGAACTAAAAATATTTTAATGCTAAATTTGCATTTCCTAATTTTCTTGCTAGTAATTATTAGCTTTAGCTGGATATTTTAAATTCAAAGTATTAGAAGAATTGCAAATTGCAATTTATTTTTGATTTTCAAAAGCAAGAATCTTCTATATATCATTTTGACTAATTCTCAATTTTTGAGATACATCTGGAAAGATTAAATTCTTCTATATAGAAGGTCTAAGTTTTGATTGAACTAAGTTCTTTTGTTTATTCTTTGAATTGTATTAATTCATGCTAGATAAAATTGTTTAAAAAAACGAAAATAAGGTTGAGAAAAAGTTTTGGTTGTTTGTAAATATTATAAATAATTATAATTTGCGTCTCTCTTAAATAGCTTCGCATTTCCCCCAATATTTAAAGGACTGATTTTTTTCACTTTTCACCCACTTTTCACCCACTTTTCAAGAAAATGAATGGTAAAAACGCATTTCTTGCTAATTTCGGCCACTTTTCAAGGCAAAATGAATAAAAAATGCAAAGTTAAAGCATAAAATTTAGGGAATATTAAATTAAGGATTTCAATAAGAAAAATTCGCAAAGTTCCCCATTTTCTAATTATAACTTCTTAATTAATTTGCTTTCTAATATATATTTATTGCGAAAATCGCTCTATTTTCCTTACTTCTAAAAATCCATGTTTCTATTTTTGTGCAATTTAACTTACACAGTTTAAAGCTCAAGCCCTTAATTTTTATAAGCCCTAGTTCTCAAAAATTGCCATTTTAACTTAACTGCTCTCATTTTCAAGGTACCTACTTTCAAAATGGCGAATTCCAACCTATAAAATCGTGAATAATTATCAAGAAATTCGATATAAACTAAATGTAAGAGCCTTGCAGATTTTCATTTCAAATTCAATTAACTGTTCTTTATTCAACTTAAAAAGCTCTCCTTAATAATTTCTAATACTCGCAAAAATCGAATTAAATTAGGCCACTCTTGCTAGCAAGCCCTACTAATTAACCTCGCACTTTCGCCTAGCTCACAAATCTTTTAGCGAAATCGATTCCAAGACCGCTGTCAACACGTGATAAAAGCAGCGCCTCACCAAGTTCTAGTTGATCCTGCTAATATTCATGCCATGCCAGTAGCCCCTAAAAAGGTGAACTCCAAGCGACTTACTTTGATTACGCCTTGGTATTCAGAGGGTTCAAGTCTCGATTTTTGATCCAAGAGTACATCAATTCAACAGGTGCGATTCTATAGTGATAAGGCCCTAAAAACATTATTGCCAAAGCCAAATCCAGGTACTTATTCATAATACTTTGTGATCTGTGGTGTGGTGCGTTATCAAGTAGAATTAAAGTATTTTCTCTCCAACTAGTGTCAACTGAATCCAATACATTAACTAGTTTACATAGGGAGTACATATATGAGTGCTAGTTAGTTCTTCCATGATTAACTGTATAGTACAGCTCTCCTGTACTTGCAACTCCAATAATTAAATTCATTTATTTTAGTCTCTGTGAATTTGTAACTCTATTTTTTACATAAGGGGCAGTCAAACCTCTGTGTCTTTAATCTGTTTAGTTATGAGTTGATTCATCAATATTGATTATTCTCCTACCCTTACTTAAGTGTTCCACGAATTATTGAGCTGCATACTATCTTTATAACTTACTACTATTGCTATTGTGTAGGGTTGAAATTTACTTGATTTATTTATAAGTCATCGTTAATTAATTTTTCAAGAACCTTCTAATCATTTACTTGCTACACCTTAACTAAATATTCTTCTGTAAACTGTGCTGTATATCAGAAACCTGCACTGGTTAAGTGTTAAACATTAACATATTCACGATATGAGTGCGTGCTCTGCTATGCAGTTTCTTATACTTGCCTCTATTAATTAATTTTAGATTCCAAAATTAAGCTTTCTTGATTGGGCTTTTTAAGTACCTTCTTAATTTATAGTATGATATACCAAGTCTATCCATTATTTAGAGGAAAGTTAACTTTTCTGTAACTCTTAATCTAAGTGACTCCTCTGCAAGTTTAAGTTCCTTCTCTTACAATTATTTCTCCTTTCTTAACTACTTTTGTAGTCTACGAGGAATTATTGCATTCAATTGTGTGTGCTAACCAAAAATTGGAATTTAATATTTTATTTTATGATTCTCAATAACTTTGGCTTCAAGAGCTTTTAAGTCGAAATCTTAACCACGTTCCATCAAACTCTAGGGTTCTAAATCTGATTACTTATACTCAGTGTAAAGATTTAGCACTAACTAGCCAAGAGTCTTAATTTAATTATCATTAAGTAATGATTCTTTAGCTCCTTTTTTAATACTTTCTCTATACTTTTCTTTGGGATCTATGATAAATCCATCGATTTCAAACTCTGAAATTTCATTACGAATCTCATTAAATAGTGAAATCATATCCTTTTCACTTACTTCTTCTATATTCACATCTGCAAGAGTTATGTTTCTCTGGTAAAACATGTTAGTTGTTAAGTATTCTGCATGATTTTGAAAATCTTCTGAACCACTGGAAGAGCTCTGCTCTTCACTTGAACTATTACCATCATAATCTTTATCTTCCAACTTGAAGAATTCTGAGAGTCTTGACTGTCGTTTTTAAGAATATGATTCCATAGACAGATTCCTAAATTTAATAATAATAAATTCTCTTGGTGCTGGTAGGAATTCCGCTAGCGGAAATTGGACCGTGCTGGTAACATTTAATTATCATGAAAAGCACTCTCTAGTTTTAGTAACGGTAGTGTCTTCCCGAATCGAAATTGACCTATAAAAATGGTGAAAGGCACCTAACTTTTAAATTTTAATGAACCAAGGATAACTTACTGGTATCAATGTTCAAGAACTCGCCCAGAAATGCAAAAGTAAGAAAGAGCTATACAACTTTCTTGCTCAAGACTGCCACGCTTTCTTACCCAAAGCAGATCCACCAACATTTATTTCCTTAAATAAATCATAAGAGCAGAGAAGAAGTAACGATTAACTTACCCCTGTAACTGTTATTATAGTATGTAAGAAAAGACGCGTCAAAGTGTAAGCAGTGCCTCAAATCGATGGACTTACAATTTAAGACTTTCTCGATTATGCAAGAGAATCTGCAAGACTGCTGTAATACTTGCCAGATGAACGAGATTAGGTCCACCTAGACAGATAATGGATCTGTGACATGCTCTTCACCCTAGACACCGACGGTGTCTCCTAGATATTCATGATGCAATGCTCTAACGAAGAGAAAAGCTAGAGTAAAACAGAGATCTCTTAATAGAAATGAGACCCGAGTTCGTGGACGCTCTCAGCAGATGCCTTAACTTTAGCAGTAAGTTACTCTCTCTTAATTTCGTGTGTAGCTGAGCGAGGTAAGGCTGAGAATCTAGTAAAGGATTATCTAAAAGAAAGAGAACTCGTGATTAAATGAAGGAAGTAAAAGATTATGAATAAGCTTTAAAATAAGATAAGCAGGATTTCTTGCAGTAAACTAAAAAGTTAAAACAAGAACATGACAATATGGAAAGTGAGTTGCTTCACTTACGCAAGATGAGAGACCAGTTTATGCTCAATAAAACTGATTGAGCTTGCTTTGCGCAGCTAAGAAATTCAGATTTTGAATGCTGCTGCTTCTATTCCTTCATGAATCTCTATATACTATTAATAGCAAAAACTTGAATTCAGTGAATTGCTTTAAAAAATTAAGATAAATCTCATATTCTTAATCTTGGTTTTCTCTCTGGATTTTTGTGATTTATGTCGCATTTAAAGTGCCTTCTCTCACTAGAGGCCGCATTCAACCATCTTTCAATTGTCTCTTCACTCTCTGGCAGCTCTGTATAAGTACAAGTGAATGTTTTATCTCTGACACTGCGACGGTATAAAGATCTCAAGTCTTATTTTATTCTTTGATTTAGTCAAGCTTTTATTATCCTTTCACTAATCTTCTCCTTGAACTTGTAGTACTGCTTTTACTTTTGGATCTCTCTCTGCTTTGAGCCTTAGTAATCTCATGGTGCTACCGCTTTAAATTCTTGTGCACCAATTTCTATACCTCTTCAAACGGTTTGTTTTGCAGCACTGGATTTAACTCATCTTCTCTTCTATTACCTCTATGAGAGTTGGTTAATAAAAACCCAATTTACTTTATTCAGTTGGTTCTTCAACTCAGACAGCCTCTTTAAGTTCCTCAACTTTTTCTTTCTTCTCTTCTTCAATTGGATGGATTGCTTCGTTATAAGATTTCTCAGTGAGCCTTATAAGGTGTTCAACAATTTCTCGTACCTTCATATCATCCTCATTCTTATTGGAAAGTTCTGCAGTTATCTATTCTTGAGGCACTAAGTTTGATTCAATTGAATTTTCCATTGCTTCTTATTGATTTTACAAAATTGATTATACCAAATGGTACTTGCGATCAAGATTAAGGTCTGCTTCATTTTACTCACTACGAGCAGCTGCTCTGCACTACTTTTAGAAGCTAGTTTATATAACACTCTCTGCCATCTACCTTTGGTGTTGAGCCTACCAATCCTACCAATGATTTATTCTTCAGATCTTTTTGTAAAAACATCAGCGATAATTAAATATGAACCACCATTTTGATTGATTTCATCATTCATTTAAATGTCTGTGCCTCTACCCTATGCTTCATTCAACAAGTAAATTCCATAGTTCTTGCTTGCATTCTTCATTAAATACCTGCCTTCAAGGGTAGCTTCAATTACAGCAGCGTGGCCGTGGCTGAAACTTGTGAAATCAAAGCCTGAATATTAAAGGCCTTATTCAATAGTGCTGTAATTTGCAGAGGCAACAATTAAAACTGGGGAATTCGCTACTTAATCCTTTATGATTTCCTTGATTGTTTTCAAATAATCTCCTTGATTTGAATTCACGAGCAAGTCTGACAGCTAATTTTCTTGTCTCCTTACAACTTATCAAGTGTAGGGAACACCACAGGCGTGCTTGACAAAGCCAAGTTAAGGCAATGTTATTCGGTTTGAGAAAGATGGCTGCCTGAAAAACCAACAATACTTTTTGCTTGCTTGAAGAGATTGAGCTAGTTTACAATGTTTTCACTGGAACCATCTAATAAAATCCAATCGTACTCATCAACCAGCACGATACTCTCGTGCCACACACTCATGAATTTAGGGTTCTTCGTTTATTTCTTCAGTTGTGGCTGAGTAAAGAAATAAATACCTGCGCTTCTTGCAATGAAATTAAAGTTTGAATTAAGAGACATTGCACTAATTAACTTTTAGAATTTCTTGAAATCCCTCTATACCAAGTGCTCATTCTTACCAATTATGATTACGGATAGCTTGGTTTTAAGAGCTATAAGAATGGCTAAAGCAATAGAAATTAAGGTCTTGCCATTTCCAATACCAAAATGAATTAAATGGCTTGACTGTAAGTAATCGCAAATGTAGTTAATGCACAAAACTTGTAAACTATACAACTTAAATCCAAGATTTTGCTGCAGTTTTTCTAAATTTCACTCACACTCAACCTTTCATTTGAAGGCTTTTAATTGAAAGTCCTTGCTAATTAGTGCATAATGTTAACATTCTCAAAGAGTAAAAATAGTTCTGCAACAATTTTATCAGAGAGGCTTCCATATTGCGAGGTAGCTGCAAAATTCGTTGAATTTCAGAACAGTCACCATTAAGGCAGTTTTCAATAATGTTGCTTGTAAGACTTACATGCTTTTCAACCTAAGCTTCTACTAATTACTGTTGAAGCCTCTTGATTTGCTCAATCTTACCAACCCATTGCACGTCTCTATTCTATAGTCTTGATGCGAGGCCTTTCATAAAGTAAACCATGGTGTTTTAATCTATAACCTCTTACTTCTGTAAAAATGTAGACCTGGTTAATGAGATGTACTCTTTTAAAGAGTCAACAGTTGGACAGCAACTTAGAGAGCGAGAGCGAGGGATTTCTGCAACGAAGTGGCGGATAGTGGCCAAGCTGGAATATCTGCTCCATAAGTGGCAAGGCCGCCAGCTCTGGTCTGTTTGGAGCCGTAAAGGTTAATGGAAGGGCGGACATTACAATGTAAAGAATGAGGGGGTAGAAGTATCTAAACCTTCTGAACTTGAAGCGGTCACATTGATATAGGGACTACCACGGCTATCACTCATAGAATCTGTAGTTACATAAGAGGGTGTTGGAGAGGGTCATGCCAGGTTTGGAGCTTGAGGCCAGAGCTGTTGTGAGTGAAGGGCGTGAAGGGCTGGTTTGTTGAGAGGGAATAGCGGTAAGTGTGCCTACCGGCCGTGAGTGCCTGCCTTGCATGTAGGCGCGCAGCCGAGAGCTAGATGATCAATGGATGCGATTCCAAAATAAGTGAGCTCTTCAACTTCGACTTTTTCTCCCATATAATAACCTAGAGCGGCTAAAAAGATACGAGGCTTGGAATCTTGATCTATATTACTATTGCTGAGAATTAAATCCACCAACAGGGAGAACAGGTCCTAGAGTATTTATTGATCGTTGACATTCTCAAAATTGTTCAAGAATGATAAAAGTGACTGAGTGTTCCGAGTCACTATTTCTTGCAAGATGCAAGACCTTTCATAATATTTAGAATTTTTGAAATTTTCAAAGTGTTTAATTAACACCTTGTGGCCGATGATCGCGCCATGTAGTTAATAAAGAGTTGAGGTAAGGGTTCTTTATCATGTTTCTAATCGCTTGCAAAGCTTTCACTCGTAGTGAAATCACTCACCTTCACCTCTTCGTCGATTGCAGATAGTTCAGGAGGCTCTGAAATTACAGATATACTTTCGTGGCTGTGCTTCACTTACTTAGGTTTATGGTTATTTAAATATTTTCTCACGTACTACTTAAAATCCTTAGTCTTTTCAAAGCCTGCAAAATCCACCTGCTCCAGCAGTAAACTTAATTTAAAGTTGTTTTGTGCAGAAATTCCATTGCACGATTGATTTTAGCACTGTCTTGTGCATTTTTATATTCAGATTTTATACCCTTAGGTTTACCCGCATCTTCAAGATTTACATTGGCTAGTAGATTTTCAAAAATCTGAGGTAAGTTTTCTTGTTTGGGTACCAGTTCTGGCACCTGCTTATCATTAATAGGTTCTAAATAGAAGGTAATATCAAAGATTTGAGCTTACCAGCTTCCTTATTGAGAAGTTGAGGAGGGTCAGTCTTAGAAGCCATCTAAAATCCAGGGGCTGGATTCATCTAGTTTATCATAGATTTTAATGATTAATTCGACTAGATTTTAATACTAAATAGCTGGATTATTAAAATTTGGATTGGATTTTTGCAAATTTACTGAGAGATTTTTCACACTTTCGTCTCTATCCTCCGGATTTATAACTAGCTAGAAGAAATTACACTTCAAGTAGATATAATTCACTATTACTAACAAAACTAGCAGCTTTAAGTCTCAAGGTGATGGGTGATTGAAGAGCCATGATAATTTTTAGAAAGTTTCGAGCTCAAGCCCATCAAAAATTGGCTTTTTAAAAAATGTCGAAATCGCGAAATCCGTTAAAATTCAAAAGCCTTGCCTGTCTATAACTGAATAATGGCGAGGAGAAATGTGAAGGAGGGAATCGCTAGAAGTTAATGGTACTCAAAATGGAAATTTCGGGTAGAAGGTTTGAAAGTCGAAAAAGGGGCTCTGGCTTAAGCCAAAAGACTGGATTTTAGGGGGTTGCCAGGGTAGGGGAAAGGAAAATGTTGAAAAAGAGGGGAAGTGAATAGGGAAAGGTACTGGATTTTTAGGTTGTTTCGAGTTGACTAAACATTCTTAATCAATTGGTACGGTTAAGTGCTAAGAAAATTAAAGATTCAATATTCGCTGCTTTACACGGACTCGCTTTCTAAGGACCTTAAAGAGGCACTTTCAAATTTAGTTAAAAAGCCTTAATTTAATTTTTCGTATTAACACATTTAATTAAATTCGTTTACGCACTTATCAAATTCTTATGCACATAAACCCCAATACATAAACCCCAATACATTGTGCATAAGAATTTGATAAGTGCGTAAACGAATTTAATTAAATGTGTTAATACGAAAAATTAAATTAAGGCATTTTAACTAAATTTGAAAGTGCCTCTTTAAGGTCCTTAGAAAGCGAGTCCGTGAAAAGCAGCGAATATTGAATCTTGAATTCTCTTAGCACTTAACCGTACCAATTAATTAAGAATGATTAGTCAACTCGAAACAACCTAAAAATCCAGTACCTTTCCCGATTCACTTCCCCTCTTTTTCAACATTTTCCTTCCCCCTACCCTGGCAACCCCCTAAAATCCAGTCTTTTGGCTTAAGCCAGAGCCCCTTTTTCGACCTTCAAACCTTCTACCCGAAATTTCCATTTTGAGTACCATTAACTTCTAGCGATTCCCGCCTTCACATTTCTCCTCGCCATTATTCAGTTATAGACAGGCAAGGCTTTTGAATTTTAACGGATTTCGCGATTTCGACATTTTTTTAAAAAGCCAATTTTGGATGGCTCGAGCTCGAAACTTTCTAAAAATTATCATGGCTCTTCAACAACCCATCACCTTGAGACTTAAAGCTGCTAGTTAAGTTAGTAACAGTGAATTATATCTACTAGAAGTGCAATTTCTTCTAGCTAGCTCTAAATCCGGAGGATAGAGACGAAAGTGTGAAAAATCTCTCAGTAAATTTACAAAAATCCAATCCAAATTTTAATAATCCAGCTATTTAGTATTAAAATCCAGTCGAATTAATCATTAAAATCTACCATAAACTAGATGAATCAAGCCCCTGGATTTTAGATGGCTTCTAAGACTGACCCTCCTCAACTTCTCAATAAGGAAGCTGGGAAGCTCAAATCTTTGATATTACCTTCTATTTAGAACCTATTAATGATTAGCAGGTGCCAGAACTGGTACCCGAACAAGAAAACTTACCTCAGATTTTCGAAAATCTACTAGCCAATGTAAATCTTGAAGATGCGGGGTAACCTAAGGGTATAAAATCTGAATATAAAAATGCACAAGACAGTGCTAAAATCAATCGTGCAAAGGAATTTCCGCACTAAAACAACTTTAATTTAAGTTTGCTGCTGGAGCAGGTGGATTTTGCAGGCTTCGAAAAGACTAAGGATTTTAAGTAGTACGTGAGAAAGTATTTAAATAACAATAAACCCAAGTAAGTGAAGCACAGCCACGAAAGTAAATCTGTAATTGAGCCTCCTGAACTATCTGCAATCGACGAAGAGGTGAAGGTGAGTGATTTCACTACGAGCGTAAGCTTTGCAAGCGATTAGAAACATGATAAAGAAACCTTACCTCAACTCTTTATTAACTACGGCGCGATCATCGGCCACGAGGTGTTAATTAAACACTTTTAAAATTTCAAAAATTCTAAATATTATGAAAGGTCTTGCATCTTACAAGAAATAGTGACTCGTAACACTCAGTCACTTTTGTCATTCTTGATCAATTTTGAGAACGTCAACGATCAATAAATACTCTAGGACCTGCTCTCCCTGCTGGTGGATTTAATTCTCAGCAATAGTAATATTGATCAAGATTCCAAGCCTCGTATCTTTTAAGCCGCTTTGGGTTATTATATGGGAGAAAAAAGTCGAAGTTGAAGACTCACTTATTTTGGAATCAATATTATTATTAGTTCGCTCGCCTAATGCAAGGCAGGCACTAGGCATGGCAAATTACGTATTCTTCAACACAGCTTCAGCCTTCACTAAACAGCTTGCTCAAGTGAAAAAACTGGATGATTCAAACCCTTATTAATACAATTTATGAGTGACACCTGGTAGTTATATTCAATTGACCCTCAAGTTAGAAGGTTAAAACCTTCTTCATTCTTTATATTGAATGTGCCTTTCATTACTATACTCAAACAAGACTGCGGCTTGCACTTAATCAGAGATATTCCAGTTTAATATACAGAGCACTTCGTGAGAATTTGTGCTTTAAGTTGCTGTCCAACTGTTGATTCTTAAAAAGATTGCATTTCATTAACCAGGTCTACATTCTTACAGAAGTAAGAGGTTATAGATTAAAACACCATTGTTTACTTTATGAAAGGCCTTGCATCAAGACTATAGAATAGAGACGTGCAATGGGTTGGTAAGATTGAGCAAATCAAGAGGCTTTAACAGTAATTAATAGAAGCTTAGGTTGAAAAGAATGTAAGTCTTACAATCAACATTATTGAAAACTGCCTTAATGGTGACTGTTCTGAAATTCAACGAATTTTGCAGCTACCTCGAAATATGGAAGCATTCTCTGATAAAATTGTTGCAGAACTACTTTAACTCTTTGAGAATGTTAACATTATGCACTAATTAGCAAGGACTTTCAATTAAAAGCCTTCAAATGAAAGGTTGAGTGTGAGTGAAGATTTAGAAAAAAAGCAGCAAAATCTTGGATTTAAGTTGTATAGTTCACAAGTTTTGTGCATTAACTACATTTGCGATAACTTACAGTCAAGCCATTTAATTCATTTTGGTATTGGAAATGGCAAGACCTTAATTTCTATTGCGTTAGCCATTCTTATAGCTCTAAAAACCAAGCTATCTGTAATCATAATTGGTAAGAATGAGCACTTGGTATTGAGGGATTTCAAGAAATTCTAAAAGTTAATTAGTGCAATGGCTCTTAATTCAAACTTTAATTTCATTGCAAGAAGCGCAGGTATTTATTTCTTTACTCAGCCACAACTGAAGAAATAAACGAAGAACCCTAAATTCATGAGTGTGTGGCACGAGAGTATCGTGCTGGTTGATGAGTACGATTAGATTTTATTTGATGGTTCCAGTGAAAACATTGTAAACTAGCTCAATCTCTTCAAACAAGCTAAAAGTATTGTTGGTTTTTCAGGCAGCCATCTTTCTCAAACCGAATAACATAGCCTTATATTGGCTTTGTCAAGCACGCCTGTGGTGTTCCCTACACTTGATAAGTTGTAAGGAGACAAGAAAACTTAGCTGCCAGACTTGCTCGTGAATTCAAATCAAGGAGATTATTTGAAAACAATCAAGGACATCATAAAGGATTAAGTAGCGAATTCCCCAGTTTTAATTGTTGCCTCTGCAAATTACAGCACTATTGAATAAGGCCTTTAATATTCAGGCTGCGATTTCACAAGTTTCAGCCACGGCCACGCTGCTGTAATTGAAGCTACCCTTGAAGGCAGGTATTTAATGAAGAATGCAAGCAAGAACTATAGAATTTACTTGTTGAATGAAGCAAAGGGTAGAGGCACAGACATTTAAACGAATGATGAAATCAATCAAAATGGTGGTTCATATTTAATTATCGCTGATGTTTTTACAAAAAGATCTGAAGAATAAATCATTGGTAGGATTGGTAGGCTCAACACCAAAGGTAGATGGCAGAGAGTGTTATATAAACTAGATTCTAAAAGTAGTGCAGAGCAGCTGCTCGTAGTGGAGTAAAATGAAGCAGACCTTAATCTTGATCGCAAGTACAATTTGGTAAAATCAATTTTGTAAAATCAATAAGAAGCAATGGAAAATTCAATTGAATCAAACTTAGTGCCTCAAGAATAGATAACTGCAGAACTTTCCAATAAGAATGAGGATGATAAGAAGGTACGAGAAATTGTTGAACACCTTATAAGGCTCACTGAGAAATCTTATAAACAGGTTATTTTCTTACTTTATTCATCATGTTCTATTGTTTGTGCATTTACCTTGCCATCACGTTTGCCCGAAGCAATCCATCCAATTGAAGAAGAGAAGAAAGAAAAAGTTGAGGAACTTAAAGAGGCTGTCTCAGTTGAAGAACCAACTGAATAAAGTAAATTAGGTTTTTATTAACCAACTCTCAAAGAGGTAATAGAAGAGAAGATGAGTTAAAATCCAGTGCTGCAAAACAAACCGTTTGAAGAGGTATAGAAATTGGTGCACAAGAATTTAAAGCGGTAGCACCATGAGATTACTAAGGCTCAAAGCAGAGAGAGATCCAAAAGTAAAAGCAGTACTACAAGTTCAAAGAGAAGATTAGTGAAAGGATAATAAAGCTTGACTAAATCAAAGAATAAAATAATACTTGAGATCTTTATACTCGTCGCAGTGCCAGAGATAAAACATTCACTTGCACTTATACAGAGCTGCCAGAGAGTGAAGAGACAATTGAAAGATGGTTGAAGGCGGCCTCTAGTGAGAGAAGGCACTTTAAAAGCGACATAAATCACAAAAATCCAGAGAGAAAACAAAGATTAAGAATATGAGATTTATCTTAATTTTTTTAAGTAATTCACCAAATTCAAGTTTTTGCTATTAATAGTATATAGAGATTCATGAAGGAATAGAAGCAGTAGCATTCAAAATCTGAAGTTCTCAGCTGCGCAAAGCAAGCTCAATCAGTTGTTATTGAGCATAAACTGGTCTCTCATCTTGCGTAAGTCAAGCAACTCACTTTCCAAATTGTCATGATCTTGTTTCAACTTTTTAGTTTACTGCAAGAATTCCTGCTTATCTTATTTTAAAGCTTATTCATAATCTTTTACCTCCTCCATTTAATCACGAGTTCTCTTTCTTTTAGATGAACCCTTTACTAGATTCACAGCCTTACCTCGCTCAGCTACACACGAAATTAAGACAGAGTAAACTTACTGCTAAAGTTAAGACATCTGCTGAGAGCGTCCACGAACTCGGGTCTCATTTCTATAAAGAGATCTCTGTTTTACTCTAGCTTTTCTCTTCGTTAGAGCATTGCATCATGAATATCTAGGAGACACCGTCGGTGTCTAGGGTGAAGAGCAAGTCACAGATCCATTATCTGTCTAGGTGGACACAATCTCGTTCATCTGGCAAATATTACAGCAGTCTTGCAGATCCTCTTGCATAATCGAGAAAGTCTTAAACTGTAAGTCCATCGATTTGAGGCACTGCTGACACTTTGACTGCGTCTCTTCTCACATACTATAATAACAGTTACAAGGGTAAGTTAATCGTTACTTCTTTCTCTGCTCTTATGATTTACTTAAGGAAATAAATGTTGGTGAAGTCTGCTTTGGGTAAGAAAGCGTGGCAGTCTTGGGCAAGAAAGTTGTATAGCTCTTTCTTACTTATGCATTTCTGGGCGAGTTCTTGAACATTGATACCAGTAAGTTATCCTTGGTTCATTAAAATTAAAAGTTAGGTGCCTTTCACCATTTTTTATAGGTCAATTTCGATTCAGGAAGACACTACCGTTACTAAAACTAGAGAGTGCTTTTCATGATAATGAAATCTTACCAGCACAGTCCAATTTCCGCTAGCGGAATTCCAACCAGCACCAAGAGAATTCATTATTATTAAATTTAGGAATCCGTCTATGGAATCATATTCTTAAAAACGACAGTCAAGACTCTCAGAATTCTTCAAGTTGGAAGATAAAGATTATGATGGTAATAGTTCAAGCGAAGAGCAGAGCTCTTCCAGTGGTTCAGAAGATTTTCAAAATCATGCAGAATACTTAACAACTAACATGCTTTACCAGGAACATAACTCTTGCAGATGTGAATATAGAAGAAGTAAGTGAAAATGATATGACTTCACTATTTAATGAGATTCGTGATGAAATTTCAGAGTTTGAAATCGATGGATTTATCATAGATCCAAAGAAAAATATAGAGAAAGTATAAAAAAAGGAGCTAAAGAATCATTACTTAATGATAATTAAATTAAGACTCTTGATTAGCTAGTGCTAAAGCTTTAAACGGAGTATAAACAATCAGATTTAGAACCCTAGAGTTTGATGGAACGAGGTTAAGATTTCGACTTAAAAGCTCTTGAAGCCAAAGTTATTGAGAATCATAAAGTAAAAGATGAAATTCCAATTTTTGGTTAGCACACACAATTAAATGCAATAGTTCCTCGTAGACTACAAAAGTAGTTAAGAAAGGAGAAATAATTATAAGAGAAGGAACTTAAACTTGCAGAGTCACTTAGATTAAGAAGTACAGAAAAGCTAACTTACCTCTAAATAATGGATAGACTTGGTATATCATACTATAAATTAAGAAGGTACCTAAAAAGCCCAATCAAGAAAGCTTAATTTTGGAATCTAAAATAAATTAATAGAGGCAAGAATAAGAAACTGCATAGCAGAGCACGCACTCATATCGTGAATATGTTAATGTTTAACACTTAACCAGTGCAGGTTTCTGATATACAGCACAGTTTACAGAAGAATATTTAGTTAAGGTGTAGCAAGTAAATGATAAGAAGATTTTTGAAGAATGAATTAATGATGACTTATAAATAAATCAAGTAGATTTCAACATTGCATAATAGCAATAGTAGCAAGTTATAAAGATAATATGCAGGCAAAAATTCGTGGAACACTTAAGTAAGGGGAAAAGAATAATCAATAGTGATAAATAAACTCTTAACTAAACAGATTAAAGACACAGAGGGTGGACTGCCCCTTATGTAAAAAATAGAGTTACAAATTCACAGAGAATAAAATAAAGGAATTTAATTATTGGAGTTGCAAGTACAAGACAGCTGTAATATACAGTTAATCATGGAAGAACCAACTAACACTCATTAATGTACTTCCTATGCAAACTAGTTAATGTATTGGATTCAGTTGACACTAATTGGAGAGAAAAAACTTTAATTCTACTTGATAATGCACCTTACCACAGATCACAAAGAATTATGAATAAGTACCAAGATTTGGCTTTGCCAATAATGTTTTTAGGACCTCATCACTATAGAATCACACCTGTTGAATTGATGTACTCTTGGATAAAAAATCGAGACTTAAACCCTCTGAATACCAGGGCATAATCAAAGTAAGTCGCTTGGAGTTCACATTTTTAGGGGCTACTGGGCACCATTCATGAAAAAGCTGGGCATGAATATTAGGATCAACTAGAACTTGGTGAGGCGCTACTTTTATCACGTGTTGACAGCGGCCTTGGAATCGATTTCGCTAAAAGATTTGTGAGCTAGGCGAAAATGAGAGGTTAATAAGCAGGGCTTGCTAAAAAGAGTGGCCTAATTTAATTCGATTTTGCGAGTATTAGAAAATATTAAGGAAAGCTTTTTAAATTGAATTAAGAACAGTTAATTGAATTTGAAATAAAATCAGAAAGGCTCTTACATTTAATTTATCTCGAATTTCTTGATAATTATTCACGATTTTTATACGTTGGAATTCGCCATTTTGAAAAGTAGGTACCTTGAAAATGAGAGAAGTTAAGTTAAAATGGCGATTTTTGAGAACTAGGGCTTATAAAAATTAAGGGCTTGGGCTTTAAACTGTGTAAGTTAAATTGCACAAAAATAGAAACTTGAAATTTTAAAAGTAAGGAAAATAGAGCGATTTTCACAATAATTATATATAAAAAAGCAAATTAATTAAGAAGTCATAATTAGAAAATGGGGAACTTTGCGAATTTTCCTTATTGAAATCCTTAATTTAATATTCCCTAAATTTTATGCTTTAACTTTGCATTTTTTATTCACTTTGCCTTGAAAAGTGGCCGAAATTAGCAAGAAATGCATTTTTACCATTCATTTTCTTGAAAAATGGGTGAAAAGTGAAAAAAAATCAGTCCTTTAAATATTGGGGAAAATGCGAAGCTATTTAAGAGAGACGCAAATTATAATTATTTATAATATTTACAAACAACCAAAACTTTTTCTCAACCTTATTTTCGTTTTTTTAAACAATTTTATCCAGCATGAATTAATACAATTCAAATTCATCTCATGGCAGTTAGGAGAATATCTCCGATGCAATCCAAAATTCGAGATAATAAATCTCATAAATTATAAACTTTGTAGGAGCTGGTTCCTAATAAAACTAAAATTAAGGCAATAATTAATTGCAAAACTACAATAACCAGCCAAATTAATTCTAGTAGAATCTTCCTAGAATTAATAACAAAATCCTTTGTTAGTTTTAAATCCTCCAAGCTAAAGTTTTTTACCTTAATAGATGCAGTAAGTGCAACTTCAACAAAATCAAGGTTAAAATTAACCAGTAAATTATGACCCTAAAAGGGTATTAGAAATAAATCTAAAACATTTTAAATTTGATGGTGATACTGACCCAAAAAGTGAGCATTCAATCACTTAAAATTCTTTTATTTCCACTGTAATTGCCAGATTTGCGCCTTCTTTTTTAAAAGAGAACTGTGATGACTATACTTTGTCAAGAATTTAGGGTCCTCTTTATAAGGAAAACACAAAAAGTAGCTTGAACATTTCAAGTTTAAATTGCAAAGGTGAATTCGACAACCTTTAAGAGAAATTTCCACTTTTAATAGTTCAGCAATTCAATGCACTTAACTAAGTTATGGGAAAACCTGTTATTATAAGCCACGAAGAAATTCTTCAACATTTGCTTATTTTTTATGAAGAGACTAAAATTATTGAAGATATTTACACCTACAATCATTATATGGACTTTGAAAATTTTTATGGAGTATTAACTGACAAATCTTTTAAGCATTACAGCCTTACTTGTATTGACAAATTTTCAAAGTATGAATTTTAAACTGAAAATAGATTCAGATATGGAATACTGCAACTCTTACCAATTATGGGAAAACCCCAATCATTATGTAAGTTTTAAATCGTACTGAAAAAGCATTCATTGTATTCAAGAAAATTCAATAAATTTGGTATGTTTATCTTGATAATGAAAATATGTGTGCTATTAACACTTAAGTTCCCCAAACTTATTAAATGGACAAAAATAAAATAGTTTCAATTGGAGAACTCGCATTAATTTAGGACTTCCTTGGACTTGATCATAAAATCTACACTATTTAATCTAATTTCTAGGGAATTAATTAAGACAAAATTCGTATTGCAAACATTATTAGGAACTTTAACTACAAAATCGATTACTAAACTTCACTCGTAAAATGGGATTAATTCCTTGAGCATTCAGTGGAGTGCTCAACAACTTATGGACTCTAGTGCAAAGTGCAAAAATATCCAACTCTAAACTTTAGCCTTGCCAATTATATAAAAAGTGCCTCTCTCGAAAATCATGTCTAATGCAAACCTAGTGGCTCTCAAATTCCAGAAAAATAAGCCAAGAAAAAATCAACAAAATCTAAAAATATTCATAAAGACAAGAAGTCAAGAAAATCCAGAAAATCCAAGAATTAGTCTAAGAGAAAATCAAAAGCCAAAAAACACTCAAGTTCAGATTCCGAATAAGATAGTGACACCCATTCAGCTACAGAATAAAACAGTGACTCATATTGAAAGCTGAAAGCTTAATTAATTAATTATAATTTAATATTTAATTTTTAATTTAATAAATTCAAATAAATTCCTCATCTTCATCATCAACTTCATCTTCATCATCTTCATCTTAATTATTCTTAATTTTCAAAAACTCTAACCATTTAATTAAAATATTTTCAGGTTTTAAATCTCTATGTATAATTTTCAGATAAACGATAAATACTTGTTAAAGAGTTAATTAATAATAAATTAATAATTAATTATAAAATTATAAAAAAAGAGGCAGCATTCAAGCCTACACACTTAAAAGAACAATTTACAGGGGAAACATAATAATGATAATAATAAAGTCAAGCTGGCAGTGATAAGGGGTTTTGGGGTTTATTTGAGAAGTAAAAATAATTATAATAATTAAATACGGGAAATATATACGGGGAAATGGCATTTTCGGCATTTTAAATATTCAGAATTAAGTCTCAAGGGAATTATAATAACTAGGGAATTGAGAAACTAAAATTATAATAATTAAAAATAAATGAAATCAACTCTGCAAATAAATGCAATTAAATTTAAATCCTTGGATACTCAGATTTTGTACAGACATAGACTCTAAATGCTAGAGAAATAAATCAAAAATATTTTTGAAAATATAATACACAGAGACATTAAGCCTGATAATATTTTTACTATACAAATGCACTTTCGAAAAATTATTCACAGAGACATTAAACCAGAAAATATCAATTCAACTCTGCCAGTTTTTTTAATATAAATAATAACAAAATCAAAAATAATAATTAAGATGAAGATGAAGAAGATGAAGAGGAAGACCACTAATTATTTATTTTAATTTAATTTCTTTAAAAAATTTATTTATTTACCCTTGTTTGCATATTGCCTTATATTAGACTTTCATTTTAATTTAATAATTAATTTAATTTATTCTAAATATTCAAATATGCCTCATTTTTTTCCACATTTTTGATTCAGAAAATAAAAAAGATTTCGGCGACCACATTTCCGATTTTCATTTTCATTTTTTAATTCTTGCTCTATGATTTTCGCTCGATTTAATTCTGCAAAAATCAAGGGCAAAAAAAAAACGCGGTTTTCTGAGAAATTCCAAAATTCGGGAGGTCATGTCCGTCTACTACAAAGTACTTTAATTTTATAATCAACGTTATTTCGTATTAACACATTTAATTAAATTCGTTTACGCACTTATCAAATTCTTATGCACATACGTATTGGGGTTTATATACCCTAGTATGGGGGCCACTTGTTATAAGTTAGTACCATTTATCTAGGGGTTCAGTTTCTAAGTCTTAGTTTTCTAAGACTAGTAAAATTTTAGTTTTATCTAGTCTGCTCCAGCATATGAGACTTTGATATATGATTGGAATTTTTAGAACATCTTTTGTTAAGCTTTGGCCGAAACCTTACCAGTCTTGTTATTAGTTTAGGTCTAAATCAGTGTTTGCATTTGTCGGTAAGGGAATTTACGCAATTTTGGCAAGGTTTTTAACTTCGAGTTCGGTCCAGTGTTTTCTCTGTGACTAGTCCCTTAATGTCTTTGGCCTCCATATATTTAAATTTTAAATCTTTAATTGCTTATTGTAATTTATTTTATTATTAAATAGTAAGTGCGTCATTGGTTTAAGTGCCTGCGTCATTGAATAAATTTCTTGGTTATGCTAGTTATGCACTTAGTTATGAGAGGTTGTTTTTTGGGTGGGGGCTAGGTCTCTTTTGAATGACTTAAAACTCATCCTCCATTTATATGTCTTGAGAATGAGCTTAGGTGGATTTTTGAGACATTTTTAAGTCTTACTTGCTCGGATGATATAAGTTTTCTATAAATGAGACTTCTTTAAGTTCAACTTCATAGAATACTTCCATTAGTTTTAGGATAACTAGGTCTGTACTTAGTTGGATAGGGAGTTCAATGACGTTTGCTATATGGGAGGTATTTAATACTAATCTTGAGTGCCATTCTTTAATTTTTAACACGTGTTTAAAATTAGCTGGGTTGGTAAATGCGAGCATTATGGCTGTGAAGATTGATTGTATTAGTGTGAGTTGGAGTTCTTGTTTGTACATAAAAACCTCATTGGACTCTGGTAAATCTGGGTTCAAAATAAGTTCTATATAAAATTAGTGTTATTATTGATGAGTGGTCCTGAATGAGGTATGTTGTAGTTTGAGTAAGATTTGTCTCAGTTCTATTCTTTGTTTTAGTATTTGGTTGAATAGGTTTAGTAAGATAATTTTATAGCCTCTTGAGATTTCATCGAATCCTGCTAAATAAGCTTAGTAAAGTCCCTACCTTATCTTTTTGAGTGAGTGTGAGGGTAGTCTTCTTATGAAGTAGAGACACTCCATTAGGTCAGGATTCTTCTAGATTGCCATGTTGAGGAAGTATATCATTTTACCCTCAGAGTAAGTTTCAATCTAATTTATTCATTAATTAATAATTAAGAAGTTAATTCTAAAAGAATAAAAGGATATATATTAGAATTTATCAATGCTGTTTTTATAAAGAAGGCAACTGAGAAAATTCATTGTTTTTTTCCCAAAGTTGCTTAATAAATTTTTTTAAAAACTAATCTGTTTTATTAAATCTTCATTCACAAGTGAATTACTTTGACTCATTTTATAAGCTTTTAAGTTTCATATCAATTGAGAAGTGATTTGATAATTTTAATTTTCAACATATAGTTATAAAATGTTAAAGTACATGCATTTTTTTTATCATCGAAATAGGGAAATATTTCACAGCCTTTAATTCATATATCTAATTTGAATATTTCTAACAAACCTATTTATACATAGACTCGCTTCATGCTATTTACTTTTCGACAGTAGTTAGGTAGAATGAAATTAAATTATATAATTTATTTCTTTTGTATTAAGTTTTACTTCAACATGTCATAGTTAAGACATTCTAACTATAATAATAAACTTGAATAAGTTAAATATAAGAACAGAAGAGAATAAGTGATACTTGAGTTGAATTTCAAAATTTATATTTAAATTCTAAACAATTTATGAATAAACTAATATGATTTTATTAAACAAATTATTAAGTGAATCTTGTTTACTCTAAATAACATGCTAAAGACCTAAAATAATTTATGGAAAAACTAGTTTTAAATAGAATAAAATATTAAATTTGAAAATCATTTTCTGAAAATAGCAAATTCTATGATTTTGGATTCTCTAAAAAGAAAATTAGCTAATAAAATTAATCATTAGAAATGTTGATATTAGCAAATTGACCAAATAGATTTTATAATAATTAAATAAAAACAAAATATATTAATTAAAATTAAAATATTAATAAATATTAGTATTAGATTTGTTTGATATTTTAAATTTATTATTTATATTTTTAATTAAAAAACAAATACAGAATTAAGGTTGATACTTTGTTTAAATCCTCTTTTAAAAATTTTTATTGAATTATTTATAAATATGAATTTGTTTGTTGTTGCTAATATAAGAACCTGTAGATGGTTCTGCTAATTTAGGCTGTATAAACACACTAATTGTTTAAATAACAAAATACAAATCTGACTCGATGCAATATAGAGTATAGAAAAAGCTAAATATAGAATTTGAATAAGTATGTAAAAAGAATTGTTTGCAATACTATTTTATTTGAAATATATAAGTGAACTACTTTTATGATTAAATTCGTTAGTTATTGAAACAATAAAGATTATAATCAAACAGTTAGATTATTCCTGAAAGAGTTAACTCTAATCGGTTTTGTTGGAGAAATAATTTGTAATTTAGATTGATTAATAAATTAATTGATTCTTAAATAAGGTTGATACTAAGGGAACGGTGACACATATGACACACATCCTAGTAAACAATCTCTCGACCTAGGTTCCCCTTTTTGGGCTCGAACTCAAAGCTCTCTAAAACACTTAGTAGAACATAAAGACTAAGTAAACAATGGTCAAAACGACGACTATTGGGAAACTGATACTGACATGTTTGATGAAGAAATAATCATCGAAAACAGAAACTCCAAACACTATTGAGCACAAATTGTACTTCAGCGACGACTCAGACTCTGACATGGAAATAGAAGACTGCTTTTATTCATCAATAAACTTTAATCAGTCCCAAAGACATAGTAAAATCTTCAATTGTTACTAGAACATCTCTTAACCAAAAAAGAAGCTCTAAGCTATAAACAAGTACTTCAACACTTTACTATACATTATTGGAACGGCATGAATGGCAGGTCCACACCTAAGTAACTTATCAATCTAAGCCTACCTCCTACCAAAAGAAGGAGACATTCCAATAAATCTTTAATACCATTACGCACTAATATGATAAACCAAAGCCAAAACCTAAGCAATAGATATCACAAGGAAAAAAGAAGGAATATACTATGTGGTCAAAACAAACTTCTTAACACACACCCAGAGACCCCTAAATCAAAACCCCACTATTAAATAGGAAAGGGAAAACACCTTAAAGAACCAATGGAACCTTTGGGATGAATCTTTTTAAACCAAACTCTTCCCAACCTATTAATAAACTTCTCTTCTTTAATTCTAACAAAAGAAACTAACCAGACACTTTCAGAAGTTACTAGAAAGTCTCAATACTCTAATCATAAGAAGAAGTACTGTAAATCCATTAGGAAGAGTAAATGATAGCAAAGGAATCACTCCCAGTTGGATCTTAGACATTAGTTATGTCATAAAAAGGGGTACTAAATAGGGATTCTAACAATACATCACGACTTGATCTCAGATCAGATTCTTACCAGAACTTGATCAGCATTTTAACAGGACATAAGACACTATTTGATGACAGTGGGTATTAAACTAGACATATTACTTCAAAAAAAAGAAGTACAAAATAAATTACTACTGAGTAAATTCCAAGATTTCGACCCGAAATAAGATTCGAACTGCTGAAATTTAGTTAATTAACCAACTCAGCCCTTTATACTAAGATGAGATTTAACTAAGAAGTATTTAAGAGAGAGCACTTCTCACAAACATACTACAAAAAGTGTACCAGAATGGAAATTCGTTGGATATCATCACGAAGAAATTAGACTAATCTCTGAGTTAAAAAAAGACAAAGACACACAAAATAACACAGAAAGAAAAAGAAATAGTTTAAAGAGAGAAGAACAAAAGTGTAAGTAAATTCATTATTCATATTTGAAACAGAAGTTAATTCAATCCTACTTCCTAATGTATCATAATTCGAATATTCATTATGATAATTAGCCTAAAATTAATGATTAAATTAGCTGGTAATTTATTCAATTTTGTGATTTGTTATCAACAAAATAAAAAACTTTTGTAATTAAGATGAATCAGTTAATAATAAATTTGAAATAAAAGAAATTTATATTTTGATTTGCTATTCTATTATCACAATTAATATGGAACACTTATTCTAAACACAGCTATAAAGTGCTATATTAAGTTTAGTCTGTGAATCTAGAATCTCTAAATAAATTCTTAATAAATTTAATTTGAATAAACTATAATCCTTTTATCTACTTGAAATTATTATTTTTATTTCTATGGGTCACATATTTAAATTTAGTATTAACTTGAATTTGATATTTTTTATTATTACTTAATTATTAAATAACCATGATATGGTTTATTGGATCATTAAAGAACTCAGCAGATAGAAGCAACATCAATTTGTTGGTGCCATCAACTGCAACTGTTAGTTCTCCATCATATAAATAATAATTGTGTCATTTAACACTGAATATGACATCAATATTATTTACATAAATAAATACTAAATAACATTAAATTTATTATATTATATCAAATATTTTACCTTAAACATTCTGATAGTACTCATCTTTAATGAATGTTTCTCCAACTGTTTTCATGCACTCCTGCTTGATAATCCAAAGCTCTGATTAATCTGAATTAAAGCCATATTAGTGAGGATTGACTGGCCAGCATATACCATCGAATGCAATCAATTGAATAGTGCTAATAGTGTTATCTGCTGTGGCTAACCCCATTGCTGCAATGATTGACTATCTAGTTTAGTGAAATGCAAGTAGCTACTTTCTCCTTTGGAGAGTGATTTCATAAAGATGCACTTAGAAATAGAATGAGTTGATGTTGCAAATGAAAGCTGATTTGTGTATTTAAGTGAAAAGAGTTCTTGCAGTGTATAAGTGCCTATTTAAGAACATTCATATATAGCAAATAATATTTATAAGCATAATTCATATTTATAAGCATAATACATATTTATATTTATATTTATAAAGTGATAAGTTGATATTTAATATTTTAAACTTAAGTGATTTTTTGAAAAAGAAATACTGAAAGGAAGCAGGTTGATTCTGTCACAAACCTTAGTGTTACATTCAATGCCTCTTCATCTTAATTATTTGTGAGCTTACAATCATCAATCTCCGACAACTATCAATTAATTTCAATTCAAGTGGAATCATCACTTGTTAGATTACCCTATTTGTGCCACCATTCATTCAGTTATCCCTAGTCTTTGTTCAAAATACGCAAGGCATGAGCGTAAACAATCTAAATGCATTAAGTCCATTTTGTTTAGAGTTTCTTTGCTTCTAGCTAAATATCAAAACACTCTCAGCTATTTCAGTTTAAATGTCTCAGAGTTATATTATATTAATATTTAATTAAAAACCTATATATATTCGAATAATATCAAGTTTAATGCAACAAAATTAACCATTGAAATATTGGTAGCTCGTAACATAGCCAACAAACTGATCTTCAGCATCAATTAGATTATTTGGTCAAATTCACTATTAAGCAGACGGGAATTTCTTTCAAAATCTACTCATGATTTAATGAATTTAGGCATTAATTGTGGATGAATTGTTCTTATCTCTCTACTATGTTATACATAATCTGTATATTGCTGTTTTAATAATATTATTTGTTATTGTTATATGATATTGCTTTAGTATGTTATAGTGTTCCAAATTGCTTTGTTGTAGTTTTGCCAATGCCCTGAGTTATCCTCATTATCTATTATACTGGCATCAGCAGTTTGGTTAGTTGCTTCAGTGTCTCTTTATCAGTACTAGAGGAATATATGTTATTGAAACTCTTTGGTTAAGATGAAGACTTTGTGTGTGATTTCAATCACTTTTATTCAAATTTAAACTGTATACTTTGAATGTGTATTAATTCTTCATTATTCTTGACTGGATCGAAAGATATAGTCATATTCACAATAATATAATATATTATATGTTAATAAGGACTTTATTGTAAATTTAATGAATAATTGAATTGCTGCTGCATGAACATGTATATAAATGTAACATTCAAGGATGCTATCATAATTAAGAATAACAAACAATTTAAACTATTTCATCTGACCAAATATCTCCAAAAGCATTGCTTTACTATGAAATATTCTATTAACCATATTGGGTACTGATATTTTAGTATATTGTATAACAAGAAATACTATGTAAACATCAATACTTATTTTAGAATTAAAAATTGCATAAACTTGGCTTGGGTAGAGTAACGATAAATCAGTAATGATATATACTTTCTTAGCAAGGCGACAATTCAACACAGCTCTGATCTTATTTTCATTGAAACTATACTGTCTATCTCCATAAAGCTACTAATTCAAGCTTCATACTATGCCTATTGTAATGGATTTAATAAAACCTCTAGAGGTCACAGAATCCTTGTAATAAGATTTTTTATAGACTTGTTTTATTCAGCACCAGTATCAAATAGTTGTTAATTTCTAAGCTCCAACACACACAATATAAGATCTGACAATACTAAGAAGTTCACAATCTTCAAGATCTTATAGACCTCTAAGTCTCTGAACAGATCGAATAATTTACAGCTAATTAGGAGCTCGACTTACAGTAATACAATCTATATTAACTTTAATAACTCTCATTTTCACAAGCTCCATTGACAAAAAAAACAAGTTAAATATGAAAGAGTGTTTTACTAGACTGATACACAACACCGCATTGACTGCTATTAATTTTTCAATGCCTATAAACACATACTTTCCTTCTCAACCTTCACATGGTTTTTAAATAAAAGGAAAGAAAGAAACTTTCAAAAGTTGACAAGAACAGAGAATCTAAACATAACCCATTGCAAATATCTAAAATATCCCCGTACTCAAAATAAAGAGGTGGAGGAAGAGCTATATCAACCTAGAAAAGGTTACCTTACAAATATATGCAAAGTGTGTAGCTTGAATATTCTTAAAACTTTGTTAATGAAGTCCTAACTTAAACCAATGACGCATTTACTATTAAAGAGTTCTATAAAATCAATAAAAGTTAAAAAATTTAAATACATGGAAGGCAACTGGACTGTAATCTGGACAAGAAGATAAAAATTGATTAAATCTTCATCCCTACATTTAATGTGCTCATTGTGATTAACCCTCCGGTTAGTCTTAAAAAGATATAAATCCCTTCATTTTATCTACTGCAGCAGATCAGACAAGGCCAAACTGTTATTAGTAATCGAAAACTAAGAACTAGAAAGAGAACCAAGGAAATGGTACTAACTAATGACAAAATACCTCATAAACAAGATATTACTTCTTTACATGTGTGTTGAGATGATCAATAATGACCCAGAAGCATGCAAACTCCTAACCTATATATATATACTGATTAAACTCTTAAACAATCAGAAGATTCTTCGAATGCTATAATTTTTTAATTAATGGCTTTCATAATGATAATAGTTTTAAACCTAAAAAGTAGGAGATCATAAGAAGGTAGTAGACTTCATGAATAAACGTACAGAAAAGACATAAAGCTGGCATAGAGATTAGAGTTATTTCATGAGGACAATAAGATATTATTATAAGTTCAATCCTCATATAAGTGAGCTTCTGGCTTAACTATTAGGCAAATTAGAAAGGAATTGAAATGGGCTTGACTCTCATTTATTGTCATATATTTTAGATCTCGAATCCTCAGAGATCTCAAATATGATCCAATTATTATTATTATTATTATTATTATTACTTATTGTAAAATACTAATTGAATAATAATAAATATTGCATATAAATGATTAAAGCAGCATTTAATTTAATTCTTTAGTTAAAATATTAAATATTATTCATTATGGTAATAATTGAGCTAATATCTGTGTGTTCAGAAGTATACTTAGCATATGAGTTCAGTTTGACAAATGCCAACCCTAAAATGCAACCCTTTTTACTGTCAGATTCTTCTTGTGTTTTATTTATCTCCTCTCTTGTCTTTCGAATAATTAAGTGTTTTAATTTCATTTTAACTTATTTTTAAAAGATGTAAAATGGCATATACAATAAGTTTTTTATACTTAACTAAGTTATCATTAAATAGTATAATATACCATGTTCTGCATTACCTAGTTTATCAAAAGCTTTTTAATTATTAGACTACATTCATTTTCACACAGATAATATAATAATAATTGATTTATTAAGAGAAGAATTTTAAGGCATTAACAATTTTCAAATAAATTCAAGTAAAATCTAAATGAATTATTAATATAAATATTAACTAATTTTAATATTTTAATAACTATTGAATTTTGTGTAGCATTCAAAACCCCAAAACCCTTTCAGTAGTTTGATTGAGTTTTTGATTGATAAAAGTAGACTATTAGTGCATACTTTATTAGGGTTTTAATAGGGTTTATGTAGGGGTTTAATGTTTAATGTAATGTATAGTAGTGTGTATTAGAGGGGTTTTATTTTTACTATTCACTCAGACTATACCTTGGCATCATGTGCTAATTTTATAAATTTGATATCTCCTATCCAGTTGATCATTTAGTCTATTGTTTGCTCTGCTCTGGGTTTGGTCTTAAGATAATCTGCTCAACCATATCTTTCATTTTACCTTTTATCTTATTCTAGTCTAGATATTGCTGTATTCTCTGCTTTGAATCTTTCTCTCTCTTACAGCTATAGTAATCATTTCTTTGCATATCGCATTCAGCAATAATTGCTGCTAGAGCCCATACATCCCACTTAATATCACCAACTCTCCAGTCCTCCCTCTCTGGAAAGTATCCAGGAGTACCATAAACGTTGCCAAGTCCTGAAGCTTCAACTCTTTAAGATCTATTGAAATCAATTATTACTACTCTGAGAGGTGAAAAGTCAAGCATAATATTCTCAGGCTTCAAGTCTCTATGAACATACCCTAAAGTGTGCAGCTCTTCTATGCCTTTGCAAACATTTGTAAGAATAAGAGGTAGCTACTTTGGAACTCTTTAATCTTAAATGTAGTATCTTAAAGTCATTTAATATAGAGGGAGGCGAAAAGCAACATGATCTTGAGCAAGGAGTATTGCATCGAGCTTAATTATAAATCTGCACTGTCTATCCCTTGCTTTAGTAAGAGCTTAGTACTCATTGACAAATTCCATTTGATACTTGTCATCGCATTTAAAGTAGTTGAATGGATAAATCTTGTATGCGAACTGCTTATCAGTTATGACCTTTTTCTCAAACTTGTCCTCAAGTATAAGATAACTTTCCTTACATTCTTTAAGGTCAATTACATTTAAAATTGGAAGCTTTAGTGCTTGTATCTTCAGAGTGATTTTCACTATCTCAGAAGCTGGGAGGTTTCTAACTGCTTTAATAAGCTTATTTTCTTTCTTAACTCTTTGTTCCAAGGATTCTAAAGGGTCTCTTGGCTTTCTTTTTTGAAGGAAGACCTCACCAGTCTCAGGATCTATGACTTCAAACTTCTTGCCATGATGGTTTTATAGGTGAACTTTTAAATCCCTTGAATGGTTATATTGTTTATTGCAATAAGGGCAAAAATATTTTCCATCTATCTTATCATGCTTAAGATAGAGCTTTGGCTTGTTAGAATGCTACTCTAAGATATGACGCTTAAGAGCAGATTTATAAGTGAAGTTCTTCTCACACTCTTCACATAAATGTAATGCTTTAATTTCTTTTTTCTCTTCCTCCTCTTCAACAATTTTTATTAGAACTTCGCATTAAATTTCTTAGCTCTGCATTTCTATTTAACAACTGAATTGTTATTCAAAGTCTGAGACCTAAGGTTAGAGAATTTCAGGTTCGTACTAGGTAAATGCATCACAAGTCTCAATTTTCTTTTGATTCATGAAGGAAAGTTTTTGCTGGCTTATGCCAAGTAATGCCGCTTTTCTTAGTAAGTTGCCGCTCATTTTATAAATACTATTAATAATTATATAAGCTGTTTAAATTCTACCTTTATATACAAGTAAGAGCATATCCTCAAAGATTTAGAGAGGTTTAATGGGAACAGAGTGAGAGACATTAGTTTTATATTTCTAAAATTTTGAGATAATTTATATATTATTTCATCCATTTTATACATTAAAATGCACCTAAATGTGTTTTGGGAAGTTAGGTGGTGCTCCTAAATCTGTTCTCGTAAATTTAGGAGGGGAAGTTTTAAAATTTAATTTTTTTAATGCACCACCTAATACGGTTTTGAACTTTAATTTAACCTCCTAATTAAGTTTTATATAAATTAGGAGCACCACCTAATTAAATTAATTATTATTAGGAGCAATTTAATGGAGAAAGTTTGATAAAAATGGAAGTCAAACTTTGAAACTTGGAGAAAGTTCCTCCATCTTTATCTATTTATTTGATTCAGGTTGACCTCCAAGTGGATCTCCCTATTTACTAGTAAAATTTTAGTAAGTTTAGAATGGATATCCATAATTTTAAATTTCATTAACATTTATAGAAACTGGAAGCAAGATGGAGTCTATGAATGATGCAATGAAGAGAATTTAATCTCAAGATTTAATAGGAAAATTCAGAAGTAAAGAAGATCTTTACAGATACTTGGTATAGCAAGGTAAGTTTTCACTTATAACTAACTTATTAACCATAGTTGGATTGTTCTTGCCAACACAGGAGGGAACAAAAATATCATTCTTAAAAGCATTGTTAAGTGAAGAGAAAAAAGCTTTTAAGTCTAATGAAATTAGAATGATCGAGATACCTAACTACCCTGAAATATCAGTGACAAACCTATATGACGATGCTATGAGTGATCCGGACGTAGCTCTCTACCTTCCATCAAAGCTACAGCTCTCTAATAAGTTGCCAGAGAGAAACTTCTTCTTTGGTGTTCTTGCAACTCTGAAACCTGAGTACTTAAATGAAGTTATTTAAGAAGCTCATAAGAAACGATACAGCATCTCTCCTGAAGAAAAAGAGAAGCAAGGTATTAAAATAAGTGACACCTGGCTGTAGGAACTTTAAAAGCATCCTTTCATCTCAAGTAAGCTTAGTCTTCTAACTTTATAGAAAAACCTGGTACTGCTATATACTTGATGAAAGAGCGCAGCAAATTAAACAGAGAGAGAAAGTCTCAAGTAAAACATGAATTGAGTAAGAGGCTCTTCAAAGATTTATAAAAGCCAGAAGAGATGAACATAGATGCAGGAGCTGGCACTAAGAGAAGAAACATGGGCCCAAGCAAGCCTTAAGAGGAAGAAAAGAAAGAGAAGCCAAATCCCTTTACGGGCAAATTTAATATGTGAACTTATTCATTCGTTTAAATCTAAAACTTATTTATATACACAAAATCTCCCTTCTCTTGCGCATACTTTAGCTTTATCATCGCTGACTCTCTTAGCAGCACTCTTAATAAAATCTACTGTATCTATCTTTAAGTCGTGCATCAAGTGATAGAGTAGCAATTTCTTATAATGACCTTTCAATAACCCCCAATATAATTCAATACCATTGAACTGAGGACTGTAGGGAACATTAAATACAGGTGTTATGTTTAGCCTTTCATATTCCTTCCTTGTGTCTTTAGTTTTATGGACAGATAAGTTATCTACAAACAGAATAATCTCTTAGTCGGCGTACTTATCTCTGAGTTATTATAAGAACTTTATGTATTATTCGGTCTTTATTGAGCGAGGGTGGATAACATAAGTCTCGAGGCCGTTATCTTCGCTTATTCCACCAAGAATTGCATGAGTTTAAACCTTAACCTTTTAATCATATACTTCAATGTTGCTATATCTTTTATACCAAGACCTTGATATGAAGGTATTAAACGTGAATACTGCCTCATCAGCGTGTATGAACTTAATATTATTAGTAATAGCCCTCTGCATTTAATCGAATATATAATTTAAATTATCCTTATAAAATGGAACATTAAAGTCAATCACTCTCTTAATGCGATTGACTGTCTTGTAAGATATTCCGTTATTTTTATATATGTTAGCTATCGATTATGCAGATATGTGAAGCTCAGGAAATTGGCGATGAAACATCACAGCCCTCTAGGCTAGAGAGAAATGAGCCCAGTATTTAAGAGTCTTATCATTAATAAGATAGTCAATATGATGCTGCTAAAATTTTCGAGGTCTTTTAGGCTTAGAATTAAGCTGCTATCTCTTTAAATTCAATGCTAATAGACAGTGAGACCTCACAGTTGCAGGAGATTTATGAAGTAGCCTTGCTATTGATGTATAATTAAGAATAGGTCTGAGTTGATCACCATATTAATCACATCCATAACGCAACTTAAACAATAAATCTATATACTCACTGTCATAAACTGACCCCAAACCTCTCATTTACTCACTTAAAATACTAATATTTAAACATTAAACCCCTACATAAACCCTATTAAAACCCTAATAAAGTATGCACTAATAGTCTACTTTTATCAATCAAAAACTCAATCAAACTACTGAAAGGGTTTTGGGGTTTTGATTGTGTAATATCATTGGAGCACCTTATTTTTATGCTTAATAACAAAATATAAAATTACGTATTTTGATAGTAAATATTTATCTTTTAAAATCTCTATGATCAATTCATCATATTAACATCTAAATTTATATTAAATATTTAGAACCTTGATTACAAGTCTCTGAGAGAATAAGTAGTTTGATCTTGTCACCAACCTTTCAACTAGATCTCGAAATGTTGGCTATACAATTTTAAGCTCTTCTGGCTCCATAATAAAAATTTAAACTTGTCATCTTTGAGGATAAGTTTGATTGTTCCGGTGATAATTCAATCGTTAAATGGAGGACCCAAAGAGAGCCTAATGATAAAGTTTCCAACATCTTTGGCAATCATACTGTTAAGATGTACAATGAAATGATGTGGTGAGGCAATTAGCATCTCAACCAAGACTCTGAAACTTACATAAAAAATGCTTCTGAATACCATGAGATTGATTACGATAAGATTGTGGAAGAGAAGAGATATAGCGTTTCCTTGTAAATAACACTGCCAAGAACAAAGATAATGTTCTATAAATATTTATAGCCAAAATTCCATTTAACTATTTTAGATCTCTCAAATTATCTAATTTAATTTTAAAAAGTGAGTTAAAAATTAATATAGCAACAAAAGTTTTATTACAACTGAATTCAAAGGTAAGAAGTATTTATAGATATAAATTGATCAATAGTTAACGTTAAATTTAACAAAATATTACAATCAATTTAATTACTTATTATAATTAAAAATATGACTATTCATTAGGTTTTATTAAGCTTATATATTAGTTATACATCAGAAAGGAAAAGAGAGAATTTTAACAAGAACAAAATTAGAACTAATTAGCATATCTTTTATATGTATTATTATTTTTGATTAATTAGTAAATATTCATTTAAATTAATTTAGAAATATTACTATGATTATAAGATTCAATAAAAACATGATAAATGTAAGCAAATCAGCTAAAGATTTTAACTATTTTAAGAAAGCGAAGTAATCAGTGATGATGAAGAAGGATGCTCCTTCTGGAAAGAAATATCTTGTCAAATGACCTTCAAGTGTAACTAAGCAGCCCTTTCAAGCTATAAATATAACCTACTTATTTAATAAGAAATATTGATTTATCAATTATTTAACCAGTTTACTAACTAATTCAATTAATTCTAATACTTAAAACAATCTGCAACAATAAATAGCTATTTAGCTCCTGTAAATACCCATATGGTTTTAAACGAACAGAATCGTATATATGAGCGTTATTTAACAACTTTCTCATCGATTAATGCATGAAGGAATAATGCTTGAATAGAGTAAGTGGTCTGTTCTCTTTGGATATACTGGTGGCTTTGAGAAGAGACTTTCCTCAAATGCTACTCTTGATTCAATGCTTAACCTGTATTATTAAGGTTAATTGAATTATCATTGAAAAATGAATAATTCCCTTTGAATTGGCTTTAATGAATTATGCTAGAAAGAAAACGAAATTAGCAACAGCAGAAGGAGATGAAGCACTTATTGATATGATTAACGCTCTAGCTACTAACCCAAATAGCTTATACATTTGCCGAGTAGTAAATGGAAAACATAGTAAATGAATAAATCATCTTATCATTAATATATTTACTCTATAGGAGTTATGGCCAACATGAACAAAGTGTAATTACTTGGTCTTGTCCTCTATGATATTGCTTTTTTCATATTTCATTTCGACTCAATTCGTGTCATGACCTCTATCCCATGCTTTAACATGGCTATACAATGTCAAAATTCATGCGAAATAATTAGCCTAAATTGGGTAAAACTTTAAATTATGAAAGAATTATGTTGACATACTTTAATCATTCTTCAAGATATATATAATAATTTTGTTTTATTTGTTTAAAAACTCTATCAATTTGAGTAAAGCATTAAAAGTTTAATATTTTTGAAATTTCGATTCAATCCATTTATATTTATTTAAAATATTAATTAACTTTGGATGATTTAAATTACTTAATTTTGATATGTTTAAGTAAAATTTAAAAGATATTTGTTAAAATAAAAAAAATAATTAAATTACATGCATTTTGATTTATTGTTTTATTAATTATTTCTATATTAAGAATTGAACAAATAAAATATATATTTCATTTAAAGAATATACATTTCACTTGATATTAATTATAAACAAATATGTATTGACTATCACTTAAATAAATATTTAGATATTCTAAAAATAAAACAAAACTTTAATTTAAATAATAATATTTATGATTAAATACTGTCCTTATATAGTGATGTATTATTATAATATTTATTTTCTTATCCTATTTAGATTGAATATTAAGAAGGAACTGCGAAGCTATGCTTGAGTTCTGGTTGAATAATTACCAAACTTGGACATGATACGGCTAACAGATGCACTCAAATATTCATAGATCGGTGCTTTGAATCATTCAAACTAGCAAGGCGTTAGCAAATTCTTTAATTAAACTATAGTTTTTCAAGTCCTAAAAGAATAAATCAATATTAATGCTAAATAAACAGTTATTTAAACAATTCATTTTAGTTTGGGGATAAATACTTTTCTGTTGCATCTATTAAGAGTTAATAAACTTCTAAAAGAGCAATTGAAAACACTTACTTCCATTAGCTTTAGAAATTAGCCAAGCGAGAACAGTCTTCGAAAGTTATTTACTAATATAGCTTAAGTTAATTTAAATATCTAGAATATACACTGCTAATTAAATGTATTTAATATAAGCAAATTTAATTAACATAATTTATTTAACAATGGAGTTTATTGCTGTTATCGATGAGTGGGTTTATCACTTGACAAATTCATGAATTTTTCCAAGCGCCACAGTGATAACAAAGAGAAGAAGGTCCTGCATACTCATGAAAATCTCATTGTCGAGTTCCAGATTCTAGAGATACGCTTAGAAATTGAAACCATTGCCTTCAATTGAAGAATAATCCAATCTCTCACATTCAAGATAAAGCTACTGAATCAGTAAATGTAGTTGTATCTTGTGTGAAGAACAACCTCAGTAATTTATATTTATAAGAAGATTTATAATAATTGTTTTCAGTTCATATAGTAAATACCTTAGTCTACCATGTATGAAAATCATAGTGTCCTTATTATAATCATAATCGAATTATTAATTAATATTTACAAAATAAAATAATTTAAGTAAATGATGTTTTACTATTTTTTTTCACAAATTTAATGCAAAGATTTATGTTTAAGTAAGTGTAACAATTTTTATTAATTTTGAAAAATATAGTTTTCCTAAAATTAATTTTAATAAAATTTTAAATCATTTCAAAATAAAATAATGCCAATAATATACAGTTACTCTTATGATTTTTTTATTTAAAGTCTATGTCTCTTATATAATTTAATTAATTTAAGTTATGGTAATCAAAAATAAAATCAATATATAAAAAGTTAGCAATTAAATGGCAATAATATTTAAAAATTACTAAAGTATTAGCTGTTGTAATGAAAAAAAAAGCAATGGGATATTTTCAAAAATACAAAATTAATATCTCCAAGAAATCAGTATATTTTACAGGTTTCACAACAGCTGATATTTCACGTAATCAGTAAATATTTAATAAAGTAATGTTTCTATGAATATTAGTTATAACTATAAGTAATTGAATATTTTTGTTTTGTGAAAATTTTAATTCAATTATGGATATTTATTAATTTTATTTAATAACTTAAATTACAATTATGTATAAAATGTAAAACCTTATTAAAAACTACCTTCAGCATGCATTAGGTTGCTTCTCATTATCTTCACTTTCCTCTTTAAGGCTCCTAAGTGTCCCGATTTATTTGTTTATTGGTAGTAATATTATCATTAAAATAATAAAAAAGTACTTATGTCATATAGATAATAAAAAAGAAAAGAAATGGAAGTCAAAGACGATAATTAAATTTTTGATAAATTATATATATATCTCCCAAATGTTAAGTAAAATTTCAAATATATATATATAAATAGAAATTTTAAGAAAATTAATTAGTTTCGTATTGCTTAGAATGAAATTTTAGTTAGATTAAATAACGTATTGCAAGTAAATGAAATGAGGAAGTTGCTTTTTAAAATATTAAAGTTTTTTAGCATATTCTATAAATTTAAGTAAATGTAATAAATGGGTATATCAGGTTACATGATTAGAATATTATGCCCGCAAAGTAAGAAAATTTTTTAAAATTTACAAAAATTAATTAATTTAAAAAAAATATAAATAAATGATTGGAGCAATCAAGCACTAAATATTATTTTGAATAGATTGACAAGAACTTACTTCGAATGTAACATCAGTAAACAATTATTGCGGCTCTATACAGATAGTTTTTATGATTAGAAACTTCAGAGAAAAATATTTTATTTCAAACAGGTATTAGAAATAATAATTGATATAAACTAAAATGCAATTAAGCCTTAATTAATGAGATAAAATAAATATAATTATTAAATATGGAAAAGGTTTGTTTCAAACATTAGATATATGCAGATTAGTTGATTTCGTCAAATATAAATATTTTTTAGAATATTTGTAAAAACCATTATAGCATTATTTTGACGATTGAATCCATTAATGTTAATAGTAAGATATGAAATTGCAAGCATCTAAATTAGAATTATTTGCTGAAAGTAAATAATATCTAGAAACGTAATAAACCTTAATCTTTAAAAGATTGATAGATAGAATTATTATTTGTAAAAAGGTGAACATTGAAAACTAATTGAAATAAATCTTTAAAAAGATACATCAGACAACTTTTTTTCCATAAACGTGTTTTTGGGATGTTCCAATGCTGAGAGAATTTATATTTTAAATTTTTCCTCCTAATTTATCTATTGCTTAACTTTCTATGTGAGAAATAAGTATTAGAGACAAGAAATATGATCACAGTAATGTGCAGTTTCACAATGAGATTTTTGAAATGCATTAAAAATAAAAAATAATTATTGAAATTTTTCCAATTCTAGTTTTTGCATTAAAAGGCCTTCCCGTACTACTCATGATCTCTAAATCTTTATTTTATTTTGGGTTTTATTTGAAGATTAATTAATTTAATATATATTTTTTATTGCATGATATTATATAATATTGTACTTATTTTTTATCTTTGATTATCTTTTTTTTTAAAAATATTTTTATTTATTATTAAAATTAGTTATTTGAATATTTTCAAAAATGTCATATTTTTAATTTTTAATTTAATAAATTGAATATTTTTATAATTTAATCATTTATCATTGATTTTATTTAATTTAATTTTTTAAAAACATAACATATTTTTTACTATAACTTTTCATTCATAGATAATTTTATTATTGATTTATGAAAATCTTAATACACCTATAATACAAAATATAAAAGTTAATTATATTCATTTTTAAAATGTCATTTTATTCTGACTACAAATCTATTCAATTATATATATATATATATAGATCTATTTCCTAATTTAATAAAGATATGGACTATTTGAATTTTAAAATGTATTTATATTTTTAAAAAAATAATATAAGAAAAGACAAAAATCTATATCTAGTTTCAGACCTACTTTACAAATAATTAGTCACTTATTCAATTCTAATAAGGTCAGTGTTCTGAAGTATCAATAACTGGAAAAAGCATTGGATACACGTCCAGAGCTAGTATAACTTTAAATGGCAGCAAACATATGACCAGATTTGGAAATCCGGAGAGGCTCCATAAAAGAAAGGAAAAATGTTTTTGTACTACGATCAAAATTGGTGATGACTACAAATTAAACTTTCATAGAGAAAGTCAGCAAGAAACGGATTAAGCATAAGTTCCTCATAATATAAATAAAAAAAAGAATTACTAATAAAATAACTACTTCTTAATTCATTATTGTGCAAGTATAAACCTGTAAGGAAATTCTTGATCAAAGTACAAAGGCATTCTAATTTATAGGCAGTTAGGAATTTTCTATTTAATTTAATTTTAATTATTAGGGTTTGACTTTAAAGTTGCTGCTGTTATTGTTGTAGTTACCTCTGTAATTGTAGTTGTTGTATTTAATTTTTCAAAATATTTTAAATTAATTCATTGATAATATTAATGCTTTTATGTACAATGTGATGTCTTAATTTTGAATTAATCTACATAAAGTTATTTATTTTTGCCATTATATTAAACAATTTAAAATAATTACAAATTAATATTGAATTCTAATATTGAAATAATAATTTAAATGAAAGAAATAATTTTAATAAATAAATACTCTTATTAAAAGGTTAGGAAGAGTAATTTCTAAGGAGATTATGAAAATAAATATATGCAAATTAAGTATTTTAAATAAAGCCGATGTGACAAAAAATATTATTTAACTAGTCTATCTCTCCTTCGAATAAGCTACATTTCCTGTGTCTTCGGAGCACAGAGAAGATAGGATTAAAATAGTGTCAATGTATGAAATAAATTTAATCCCATAGGCAAAACTCAAAATATATAAAAATTTAACAATGTAACTATGATTTTATTTTTTTAATTATATTTAATTTTCAGAGTAAATGTTTTTTATTTATTTTATAATCATAAATTGTTGATTAATATATTAAAAGTATATATCGACTTAAAATATATATTTTATACTTCATTATTTTATTTAAAATACTTCTCTTTCTACTTTTCTCCATCATTTAGCAAATAGTTAGATTAATTTATATTCAACTTTTGCTTCACACAGCTTCCTATAATAATATATGAAATTTTAAATGAACATTATTTATTATATTATATTCTCACTATTTATTATTTTTTATTATATATTTATTTTATAAGTTATATTGATATAAAATATCTTTTAATACATCTAGTTATTGAATTAAATTATAACACATAATATGTTTCAAATTTAAATTATCAAAATAAATTACAAATTTTTAACAATATATATATATTCATCTTTTCATGATCCTTGGCAATAAGCTCATTGATATTCATCTAAATAAGAAAAATTGTTATTATAGTTTAATTTTGATATTATTTATTATTATTTTTTTTTAATATGCTAATTGTTGCTTAAAGATTATATATATATTTTTGATAGTTATAATATCTATCTTATTGAATAGTTTATTGTTAGTAACAACATTCATGCATACTATATCTTCCTATTCATTCTAGTTTTTAATTAACACTAGTAATAATAATCAAAGCAAACATCAGTTAAATAATATAAATCAAATATTTAAATTTTGAATAAATATCTTTACAATCAATATATGCAACACCACTCGAAATAAATCTAATTTTATTAGTATTTTTCTTCATTATTTTCATATATAATCTAGTCTTAAACAAAACCATTTGATCTCACTTTAATAAACTATTATCATTATCATTATTTATATTCTTAGATTTATAGTATGTATTAAATTAGCTTTAAAGTATTCAAAAAATAATTATTGCTACTCTTAATTTACAAAACAAAAAAAAATATATTATAAATTATAAGAATAATCAAAATAAATTTAAAAAAAAACATATTTCAAAAATCAAACTAATTAATTTTATCATTAAATAAATTTATATACATATCTTTGAAATTAAATTCCTATATTAAATTAATTAAGGACAGGGAAAGTGCTAAGTATCAATTAATTTATTTTTGGTATTTATTATTATCTAATGATCAATATATAAATAAAAATATCTACTAGTTTGGTAAAAATATTAAGCAAACAATTATAATCTAAATAAGATGATTTAAATTAAATTATTATTTTATATAATGATTTTGATTGTAAAAAGAAGAGTACTACTGAGAAACGATAATTTAAATTTGGAAGGAAAACAGTTTTACTTTTTCATTTTATTCAATAAGGAACTTAGTATGCTTTGAATAATAGTAGTAATTAACATGATAACATAGAATTGATAAAATAGAATGAACCTGATTTGAATGAGGGAAAAGCAGTATCTAAATAGCAGTAAGTTTATTATTTACATATAAATTAGCTTGACTACTAAAGTACTACTTGTTTTTCTTAGATTTACACTTCAAATAATTAAAAAAGCTGATAATTTGAGTAAATATCTAATAAAATTTTGAAAGTAAATATGATAATAATAAATTGCTTGCCCAATTATTTATATTTTAAGATTAAAAAGAATAATCTTTTAATTTTTTTAAATAGTAATTGATTAAATCATTATGGTTACAAATCTCTTTTTTATTAAAATAGTTATCTATATTAATTAGACATAACATATTTTTTTTCTATATTTTTAAAAACAAATTTATTTTAAATTAACAATTATATTTTATGGAATTCAGGTAAAATAATTAACAAGATCAATTTAAATTTCAGCTTTTTTATTATCCAAAATATTAAGCAAAAATCAATATGGATTAAAATTCTGAAAATAAATAGAATATATTTATTTATATATACTTATTGGTATTTCTTTGATCTGATTCACATTAATTTAAATTAAAATAGGTTGGAAGTTATCTAATGAATGTCAAGTAGAATAACAATAAAACAAACAAGAATTTGATAATTAATTATAAATTTATTATAAATTATTAAACATAGAAGGAGAGACAATAATTCCATTGCAATAATTTATAATAACAAGGTTGTCAAGTAAATTTCTAGAGAAAAATTTTTAAGCGATAGAGTACTCATGGGTATATTAAGGGTATTCGACTAAGAACATTAGTCAAATCTAGACCTCATGACCAACTTTATAAAGTCCTCTGTTTAAGGGTGAAGAAATGTTTCATTAATTTATAAATTATGTTTTAAGTTTTTCCTGCTAATTATTGATAAATTGAAATGGGAAAATTTAAAATAAATAAATAATTCAAAACATAATTATATATAACTACCACTATTTACAAACCCTTGTAGATCTAATTTGGTTCACAATTAAAACCCCAAAACCCTTTCAGTAGTTTGATTGAGTTTTTGATTAATGAATTTAGACTATTAGTGTATACTTTATTAGGGTTTTAATAGGGTTTATGTAGGGGTTTAATGTTTGAATATTATTAATTTAAGTGAGTATAACAAGCAAGTTTTTAAAATATTTCACACAGACATAAGCTTAGAGTCATGTGGCAGGTTCTCTGAATTTTATCTTTCTAAGTTGATGTTTGATCGTTTCTATTGTTTGCTAATTCTCTTAGCTTGGCTTTATAATAGTTGAGTATGTAAGTTCTCTGAGACCTCCATTTATTTTATTTTTATCGAGATATTGTTTGATTCTCTGCTTAGAATCTCTCTCACCCCTGCAGCTAAAGTAATCGTTTCTTGGCATGTCGCTCTCTATTATTATTACTGCTAGAGCCCAGATATCCCATTAAGTGTCTCCATCTCTCCAATCCTCTCTCTCTGGGAAATATCCAGGAGTGCCGTATACATTTCCTTATGCAGAGGCTTGCACTCTTTGAGCTCTGTTGAAGTCAATAATATAAACTCTAAGAGGCTGAAAGTTCATCATGATGTTCTCTGGCTTTAAGTCTCTATGAACATAACCATAGCTTGTGAAGCTCTTCAATCCCTTCAACTATCTGCTATACTATCTTGCTAACTTATCTCTGACATCTATTGTCAGATAAGAATTCTTTGTAAGTAATTTCAAGTAAAGGAAGCCTGAAGGCGACATGATCTTTAACAAGTAAAATAGCATCTAGCTAGATAATATGCCTGCACTCATTTAACTTTGCCTTTTAAAGAGCATAATACTCATTAGCAAATTCCACTTGGAATTTTTCATCAGCAAGGAAGTAATTGAAAGGATATATCTTGTAAGCATATTAGTCATCTGTAATGACTCTCTTCTCTATTTTTCTTCAAGAGTGAGGTAGCTTTCTAGGCAAGAATCAAAGTCAATAATTTTTTAATATGGGAATCTTCATTGGCTTTAATTCAACCATGATTTTATTGATCTCAAAAACTGGAAAGTTCTTGACTGCTTTCTTAATTTTTACTTACCTTTAGACTTCAACTCTGAGAGACTCCACTGGGTTTCTTGATCTTCTCTTTTAGAGGAATCTATTCTCTGTAGGTTCATGAATAAAGACAAAATTTTAATTGTGCTTTTTCTTTAATAGCACTTTGAGGTCTCTAGTATGAGAATATGGCTTCTCACAGAACTCACAGACATACTACCCATCTTTCTTTTAATGCTTGAGATATAACCTTGGCATATCGTTGTGTATATCTCTCAAGTGTCTCTCAAGTGTCTCTTATAAGTTGACTTGTAAGGGAAAACTTTATTGCATTCTTTGCATTAATAGTCAACTTTGGCTTGTAATTATTAATGCTCTATGGCGGGTTGTTTAACCTCCTTCTCAATTTGCACAGCTTCTATGATGACCTCCTACTTAACTTATATTTAAATCTCAAAGCTAGACTGGTCAAAGTTGTCATAAGTAGGCTCCCACTGAGTACAAGCGTCTCTGGTCTCTACTTTTCTTGGTTGCTGGAATGATAACTTTTATTGACTTGATCCAAGTAATGCCGCTCTTCTCAAAAGGTTAGCGCTCATTTTAGTTTTCTGATATATTTTATTATAATAATGATAAAATCTACCGAGATAAACTATTATAGTAGAGTATAAGACACTCTGGTAGTTTCTTTGCTGAGAGGTAAGAAAATGAACTAACCATAAAAGACTGTAAGTTGACATATTTAATGAGAATTTTATACATTTTAGTAAATTAAAATACTCCTAATGAAGTTTTGTTTCTCTAGAAGGTCCTCCAAATTAAGTTTGAACTTAATTTGGAGGTAAAGTTATTAAACATTTTTAAATTTAATATGCTCATAATTAAGTGTTAACCTTAAAATTTCACTCCTAATAAAGTTTAAACTTAATTGGAGGATCTCCTAAAATAATTAAACATTATTAGGAGCAATTTAATGGAGATAGATTGATAAAATGGAAATCAATCTGTGAAACTTGGAGCAAGTTTTTCAATTCTTCTCCGCATATCTTTTCAAGGTTAACCTCAGTAGGTCCTCCCTATTTAGTAGTAAAATCTTAGTAAGTTTAGAATGGATATCCATAATTTTAAATTTCATTAACATTTCTAGAAAGAGGAAGCAATATGGAGTCTATGAATGATGCAATGAAGAGAATTTAATCTCAAGATTTAATATAACAATTTCGAAGTAAAGAGGACCTCTATAGGTACTTGGTTTAGCAAGGTAAACCTTTAACTAATACTAATAGATTAACCATAGTTGGATTGTTCTTACCAACCCAAGAAGGAACTAAAATCTCATTCTTAAAAGCTTTACTGAGTGAAGACAAAAAGCTTTTAAGTCTAATGAAATTAGGATGATAGAGATACCTAACTACCCTGAAATCTCTGTAACAAATCTCTATGACGATGCTATGAGTGATCCGGACGTAGCTCTCTCCCTTCCATCAAAGCTACAGCTCTCTAATAAGTTGCCAGAGAGAAACTTCTTCTTTGGTGTTCTTGCAATTCTGAAACCTGAGTACTTAAATGAAGTTATTTAAGAAGCTCACAAGAAACGATACAGCATCTCTCCTGAAGAAAAAGAGAAGCAATGCATTAAAATAAGTGATAACTGGCTGTAGGAACTTCAAAAGCATCCTTTCATCTCAAGTAAGCTTAGTCTTTTAACTTTATAGAAAAACCTGGTCCTGCTATATACTTGATGAAAGAGCGCAGCAAATTAAACAGAGAGAGAAAGTCTCAAGTAAAGCATGAATTGAGTAAGAGACTCTTCAAAGAATTCTAAAAGCCAGAAGAGATGAACATAGATGCAGGAGCTGGCACTAAGAGAAGAAAAATTGGCCCAAGCAAGCTTTAAGAAGAAGAAAAGAAAGAGAAGCCAAATCCCTTCAAGGGTTAATTTAAAATGTAAACTTATTCATTCGTTTAAATCTAATAATTATTTATAAACAAAAAATCTTCCTTCTCTTGCGCAAACTTTTGCTTTATCATCGCTGACTCTCTTAGCATCATTACTAATAAAATCAACTGTATCTATCTTAAAATCATGCATCATATGGCAGAGAAGCAATTTCTTATAATGACCTTTCAATAAACTACAATATAATTCAATTCAATTGAACTAAGGGTTGAAAGGAACATTAAATGCATGTGTTATATTTAGCCTTTCATATTCCTTCCTTGAGTCTTTAGTTTAATGAACTGATAAGTTAACAACAAACAGGATGATCTCTTAGTCAGCATACTTATCTCTGAGTTATTGCAAAAATTTAATATATTATTTAGTTTTAATAGAGCGAGGGTGGATAATAAAAGTCTCAAGCCCACTATCTTCACTTATTCCACCAAGAATAGCATGAGTTTACACCTTAACATTTTAGTCATAAACTTCTATATTACTATACCTCTTGTACCAAGACCTTGATATAAAGGTATTGAATGTAAATACAGCTTCATCAGCGTGTATAAACTTTATATTATGCTCTTAAGACCTCTGCATTTAATCGAATATATAATTTAAATTATCCTTATAAAATGAACATTAAAGTCAATCACTCTCTTAATGCGATTGACTGTCTTGTAAGATATACCGTTCTTTTTATATATGTTCGCTATAGATTAAGCAGGGATATGAAGCTCAGGAAATTGGCGATGAAACATCACAGCTCTCTAGGCCAGAGAGAAGTGAGCCCAGTATTTAAGAGTCTTATCATTAATTAGATAATCGATATGATGCTGCTAAAATTTTAGAGGTCTTTTAGGCTTAGAATTAAGCTGCTGTCTCTTTAAATTCAATGCTAATAGACAATGAGACCTCACAGTTGCAGGAGATTTATGGAGCAGTCTTGCAATAGATGTATAATTCAGAACAGGCTAGAGTTATTCACTATATTCATCACATCCATAACGCAACTTAAACAATAAATCTATATACTCGCTGTCATAAACTGACCCCAAACCTCGCATATACTCACTTAAATTACTAATATTTAAACATAAAACCCCTACATAAACCCTATTAAAACCCTAATAAAGTATGCCTTAATAGTCTACTTTTATCAATCAAAAACTCAATCAAAGTACTGAAAGGGTTTTGGGGTTTTGAATACTCTATTGAAATCGATGACAACTACTTCTAAAGGGCATAGGTTCAACATTACATTTTTAGGCTTCAAATCTCTATGAACATATCCAAGTTCATGCAACTCTTTGACATCCTTTATCATATCTGATAGAATATCATTCAAATCATTTGGGTATCTGTTATTATAAGGATAGTCTCTGGGAGTCATTTAAAATTTCTTTAGTCTAAGTGCGATAAAACCAAAGCCTAAAATAACTTCGTCTCATTTTTGCAAATTCTTGCAGTCTCTTCTTTATGCCTCTCTTAAAACCATATATTCGTTAGTGAATTTATTCTGGTACTGCTCATTCTTAATTAGATAACTGAAAGGGTAAACCTTATATGCATATTCATCAATCACAATGAACTTTACTTTGTTAGCCACGCTTATATTCAAATAATTTTCAATGGAGCTGCGAAGATCAACTGCATTCAATGCAGGAATATACATAGCTCTCTCTTAGAAACATGCTAAAAAGGTATTTCCTGCAGATTGATTCATTGTTTCTAATCTTTTCTGCTTCTTGAACCTTTCCTGCTATACTCTTTGAGACTCAAGAGTATTTGATTTTCTCTTTGTTGGTACTAATTTTTGAGTCTCTATATCTTAAATCAAGAACTCACTAAGGTGATGCTTTTGCATTTGCCTTTTAACTTTAGCTGAATGATTATATAACTTCATGCATGTTGTGTACTAATACCTGCCATCTACCTTATCGTGCTTGAAATACACCTTAGGCTTACCAGAATATATCTCTTTTATATGCCTCTTCAAGCTTTATTCAGTTAAGAAAAAATTCTATTACTTTCAACATTAAAATTTTTTTATTTTTTCAACTGTTAGATGTTCTTATTCTTCCTTAATATAATAAATTTAAGTTTAAACTCCTATTTCTATGCTTTCCCTTTGGTTTAAAATTTCTATCATAAAAAACCTCTGCTTCAAACTCAAGAGCTCTTTGCTCTACCTTCCTCTCAACATAAATAATTTCAGGCTTTTTAGTTTATCCAAAGTTAGCTATGATTATCCTGCTCCAAGAGAAACTGCTTTACGATTTAAGTTAGCCGCCATGTTTAAAATCAAATTTAAATTTCTTATATAAAGCTTTAATAGCCTCTCGAGTTATAGTTACTCTGTATAGGAGTTGGCACTGCAGCAATAATAGTTGATATTGAAAAGTTAGAGATCATATTTATACTTAGTTTATTACTATAATTTTTCTAATTTCATGCTTAATATTTTTAATTTTGGTACCAACTTAGATAAAATTTAGGTTGGTACTGGCACCAATTAGGTTTTGAAACATTTTGGAACTTTTCCATTAAAACCTAATTAGTTTAAAACTAGGTACTAATTAAGTTTTGGTACTATTTAATTTAAACCTGCTCCAACCGAGACACCCCCTCCCACCCCCTCACAGGCCTAAAACGAGGCCACCCCTCCACCCTAACAATATCCCTATTCATATGAAAATTTAGATTCTAGATGTTTTTATCATTTTTCTTCATGACATCTTGATATCATAATATTTTTCATTAAAAATATATCATTTCATTGAAAATATTTTCCAACAAATCAAAGCTACTCATAATAATTTTCTTATTAACAACTTTGACTGCATCCGTCGTCTATTTTATTGAGATGCTCCCTTAGGAAATCAATTAAAAGTATATTTCCATTTGAATCAATAATAATAAAATAAAAATTTATGAGCCAGCAAATCATATAACTTTATTTTTTTTTAAAAATTGTAATCACTTTATTAATTTATATTTGAAATTTGATTAATTTTGATAATAGATTTTTCAAATTTTCTATAATAATAACTAATAACATTTTCATAGAAACAAGTAGTTATTGAAAAAATTCATTTGAAAGAATTTTAAAATAGAACCTATTTTTAAAATTATTATTATTTTCAAAATAACTATCTATAAATAAATAAAGCAGTTGTTTATATTTAAATCAGTCCCTTTACAAACTTATTTATATTAAATTTTTAAAGTAGGTTCTATTTTAAAATTCTTTCAAATGAATTTTTTCAATAACTACTATTTTCTATGAAAATGTTATTAGTTATTATTATAGAAAATTTGAAAAATCTATTATCAAAATTAATCAAATTTCAAATATAAATTAATAAAGTGATTACAATTTTTAAAAAAAAAATAAAGTTATATGATTTGCTGGCACATAAATTTTTATTTTATTATTATTGATTCAAATGGAAATATACTTTTAATTGATTTCCTATGGGAACATCTCAATAAAATAGACGACGGATGTAGTGAAAGTTGTTAATAAAAAATATTATAATGAGTAGCTTTGATTTGTTGGAAAATATTTTTAATGAAAAATATTATGAGATCAAGATGTCATGAAGGAAAATGATATAAACATCTAGAATCAAAATTTTCATATGAATAGGGATATTTTTGGGGTGGGAGGGGTGGTTTAGTTAGGGTGGGAGAGGGGTCTCGTTTTAGGCCCGGGAGGGGGGATCTCGGTTGGAACAGGTATTAATAAAAATTAAACGGATTTAGTACCAGTAATAATTAAATTAAAACAAATTTAGTACTAATTTAATTTAATGGAACTTAATTGATAAAAATGGAGCTCCATCTCTGCAGTTTGTTATAGCTTCTGCAAATTTTCTCCACGTATCTTTGCAGTGTTGAACTCCTATAAGATGCCCATATTAAATGGTAAGATTTTAAATCATAGGATCCAGAAGTCTAAGAATTATAATTTGAAATTCATTTATACTATAAGGAACATAGATTGAATCACTCAATAATCAAATGAAAAATGTCGAGGCTCAAGAAGTGATATCAAGATTTAGAAGTAAGGAAGATCTCTATAGATAACTAATATTACATGGTTTGATAACTTGATGACTATTAACATATTATACAGTTGATTTATTCCTTCCATCGATGGAAGGTACCAAAATTTCATTCTTAAAAGCAATACTTTGTGAGGAGAAGAAAGCTTTTAAAAATAAAGAGATTAAACTAATCGAAATTCCCAACTACCCTGAGATTTCAGTCACTAATCTTTATGAGAATGCCATGTAAGGTGAGGGGGAGTAAAGTTTCCTGCACCTGTTTAGTTTCCTGCACTTTTTTTAAAATATAAAATTAATAAAATTTTACATAAATTCAACAACAAAAGATTTTTACAACCAATAAATTTTAAGAGGATATTATTTCATTATTTAAGAAGTTCAAGAAAATATAGTGTTACATGTTGTTTAACATTATAAAAGTATGGAAAAACAATATATATTGAATCAGAATTTCAATAAGAATATGATATTATATATGGAATTACTATGAGTGCAGAGAGGACAATAAAATTGTCAAGAGTGAGGTTGATGATAAGTTTTTAATTGAAATCGTTGTAATGATATTCACTAAATTACAATAAATTAAGCATAATTATAAAAATGAAATTAGTCCGGAAGTTGTTTGATAGTTGATATAAAGATTAATTAAATAATTAAAAAAAATTAGAAAAGTGCAGGAAACTTCCCTAAAATTTTTTTTTATCATAAACCGGTGCAGGAAACTTTCCCCCCAAGGTGAGAAAGTGGTAGTTTACATTCCTACCAAGAAACAGCTCTCTAATAAACTACCAGAGAGGAAATTCTTTTTTGGTGTTCTTGGTACAATAAAAGAGGAGTATCTCAGAGAGATCATTGAAGAAGCTCACAAGAAACGCTATTCAATTTCTCTTGAAGATTAAAAGAAGCAAGGAATACTTATAAACGAGACCTGGCTCGCTGAGCTTAAGAACCATACAAGTAAGCTTTGATTCATAACATTTTAGGGAAACCTGGAACTGGTATATTTCTGATGTAAGAGCATACAAAGGTTCACAGAAATAAATCGCAAATAATTCATGAGGTGAGTAAGAGGCTTAATAAAGATTTCTAAAAACCAGATGATATAAACATAGATGCAGAAGCTGACACTAAGAGAAGAAATATGGGCCCAAGCAAGCCATAAGAAGAGGAAAAGAAATAGAAACAAAATCCCTTTACGGGCAAATTTAATATGTGAACTTATTCATTCGTTTAAATCTAAAACTTATTTATTAACATTCATTCTTCTCTCTCTCGCACAAATTGTTGTCTTATCTAAGATCTCTCACTTTCAGCTGCTTTGAATAAAGTATACTGTATCGATGGGCAAGTCATTCATAAGATGATACAGCAGCAGCTTCTTGTAGTGAGTCTTGATTTAACTCCAGTAGAATTCAATTCCATTAAATTATGGGCTAAAAGGAACAAGTAAACAGGAGTTATGTTTAACTCTTCATAAGCTTTCTTAGACTGAAAGGTTATAAAAAAAACAGGATAATCACTTCTCTCTGAGCTTATGTAGGAACTCTATATACTACTCTCGCTTAATAGAGCGAGGGTGTATAACATAACTCTCTAATCCTGAATCTTCACTTATACCAACTAAAATTGCATGGGTGACTACCTTCACTTTTTAATCATAAACTTTTATATTATCATATTTCTTGTACCAAGGCTTATTTATAAAAGTGTTGAAGGTGAATACAGTTTCATCAGCGTGGATGAAATTGATGTTAATAATAATAGCTCTCTGCATTTAATCATATATAAAGTTTAAATTGTTACTATAAATGGCACTGTAAAATCAATCACTCTCTTCACTCTGTTGAAAGTAATACCATTTCTTCAATAAATTTTAGCTATAGTCTAAGGAGAGATAAGCATGTCAGGAAACCTGCGTTGAAACTTTAAAGCTCGCTAATCAAGAGGAAAGTGTGCCCAATACTTTAAAGTTTTAGAGTCACAGAGGTAGTAAATATGGATCTGAGTGAACTTTTATTTTCTTGCAGGATGCTTTCAAGTACCAGAATTAAAATGCTAAACAGCTAACATGCAGTGATACCTAACAGTTGAGGCACTCTTGTGTAAGAGCTTTGCTATAGCTGCATAATTCAGTACTGGTTTGACTCAGTCTATATTAATACTCGTATCATACCTAAGCTTAAGCAGTAAATCTTAATATTTCTCTTCCTAAATAGACCTAAATATTTTTTAATTTATATTTCTCGTTTTGCAAATTGACCTAATTTCTCTACTAACCCCAACAAGACACCAACTATACCCTACAAATCAAAGCACTTATAAACCTCACTAAGGGGGTTTTTAGGTTTTGAATCATTTATCTCTACTAGAGTAAATATTAATATAGTATATTCAAAATGGGGAAATTTTAATTTTTAAATATAAATTTAAATTTAATAAATTAAAACAGCCACTAATTTGCTTGAGGTTTAAATAGAATTTGATTTAGTAAGTAAACAAAAGTGTCTGTAAGAAATGGCCGTTACTATGCACCAACTTTAATAAAAAGTTGGAAAGTTCGAATCCCACTTTGGAATTTCTTTTATTTTTGTTTTAAAATAAGTTCAAAATAATATTGGAACTCAAAATAAAAGAAATTCCAAAGTAGGATTCGAACTTTCCACCTTTTTATTAAAGTTGGTGCATAGTAACGGCCATTTCTTACAGACATTTTTGTTTACTTACTAGATCAAATTCTATTTAAACCTCAAGCAAATTAGTGGCTGTTTTAATTTATTAAATTTAAATTTATATTTAAAAATTACAATTTCCCCATTTTGAATATACTATATTAATACTATATACACAAACTTCTAAAAATCAACAAAACTATTCTCATAGGCCATAATTTCATTTATGGAATTTTTAATAAAACTTCACTAAAAAAATTGTCACACTAAATGACAATGAACTTGACGCTTTCATAAAAAAATGAAATAAACTCGATTTTTGACACTACATAATCACTAAGAAAATTAGTGAAATTGTTTAATCTATGCTTGTTAAAGATAATTTCAGCTAGGAAACAAAGCCTGTGTCATTATCTCAGCAGACTTCTTAGATCATCTAAACAGGGTAGAAATCAAAGTAGAATTCCTCTAAAAACATGCATACTTCCTCAATTCAGATTTCATCCTAATGATAACACCAAGAATGAATAAACAATTTAAGAAAAAAACAATTAAAGTTCTCAATCTAAGTCCAAAACTTTGACCACTAATTTAAAGACAATGGAGAAAATATCCTAATACTAAATTCATAAAGAAGAGGCAACAAAGGCGGAAGAAAAGGAAAATTTAAAAAAACAGACAACAACAAAGAAGAAAATGAGGAAGAAGAAGGGGAAAAGACTCAGCATACGAGGCAGTGAAAACTTACAAGCAAAAGGGCTTTTCCTTTAGATAATAAAATATTTTTAAGATCTTGGGTCCCAAAGACCTCGATGTGATCAGATCATTATTATTATTATTAATGATTTAATAAATTATATTAATGATAGAAATATTATTAAGATAGAATTGGGTTAAATAATTAAAAAGTATTTAAATGAAATACAGAGCTGCATCACTTTTCGAAGCTTGAAAGATCATTGTTTACTTCATCTTCATCCGCTATACATATTTCTCTGCTAATGTCAAAGGAGTGTTGAGTCTCTGTGTTCTCTTCATCCTACTGTGTCAGAATATACTCAGCCAAGTCCATATCATCGAATGGGAAAGTATTTTAGGAGCTTTTTTACTCATTGATTAGTTCATTCAAATGTTTATAGGTTTAAAAGCCTCAATCAAACTTCAGAAATTATCTAATAGTAGTGGGTTGGTCTTCATCATACTATCCCTTTGAGCAATCTCTTCATTATATCAAAACTTTAAAACTAAAGAAATGCTTTTCTTTCATTAATCAATTAGAAGTAATTTAAGTTCAAATTATAAGGGCCTTTGACTGTAGTTTAAAGTGAGATTAGCTTCTTAAAGCACATTTTAAACAAAGATGTACACTTTTATGTAAATTTCTTGCCTTGAAAATATTGGCTTCCTCATTTACCATACTCCATTAGTTTTTATAATTCAAAGCATTATAATTAATTAACCTTATTTAAAGACTAATATATTTATAAATATTTAATACCATTTTACTATTATAATCTCATGCCAAAAACTCTGTTTTATGATCTAACCGGCCATGTCACAGATCAGAATCGAAAATTTGAATTGTTAAATAAGTGAAGAAACTGAAAAGTCTCAGTATCATAACGGTAAGTGCACTCTCTCAAACATGATCTAGGAGCTTTCTTAATTAGTGGCAGTTAAGATATTTAATATTGATAAAATAGATAAAAATAGGAAATTAGAGAAATAATAATAAATCAATTATATATTAGTAATCTTAACTGCCACTAAATACTAGAGGCATTAATCATATTTTGATTCAGTGTACTGGCAGTTGTGTATATAAGTGTCCTGGTTACTAGTATTACCGGTTAGTGTTACTTTCATTTGCGGGAAAAGACATTTGACACATTTGGCAGGAAATTTTTAGAGAAATGAGTTTGAGAGATTTAATTGATTAATAAAATTAATAAAAGATTAAATTTAATTTATTATTTAATTAAACTAAATTTGACACATTTGGCAAATTTGGCGCATTTGGCACCAGTCAGATAGGGCAAAGTTGTGCATTATGCATTAAATGCTTTTAAATTAGACAAATATAATAAATTAAAATATTAAGAACAATGGAGAATGTATGCACTTATCTTGTTGACAGCTATCAGCAATAAGAATCACTTATTCTAAAACATGAACTACCGACTAATTCATCTTTACAAAGTAGATTACCCATATGGCGTAGAGAATTTAGAGACTATTATTCACGAGCTCAAGCAGATCCACAAACTTATTCAGCATGTCAGCGTTTACAAGAATACTGATACTTAAAAGACACACTTAGAAATGAGTGCTATCCTCTCACTATTGGACTAAACAAAAGTCACTTCAAATAGGCGACAAGCAAAGGCACTAAAGTATTAGGTAAGCTAGGAATAAAGATCAAAACAATCGTTGAAAAGAGCATTGAGGAGATTTTGCAATAGATACCCAACGTCATTCTGATTGCCGGAAACATCAAAAACTTTACTGCGCTATAGGAAAGATTAAGCTCTCTGTCAAGACGATCTTTATCAAAAATACAATCTAGAAAAATTAAGTCAGAAATGTTATTTGAATTCACTCAGCTAATCTAAAATGGAGAGAATCAAGATCTAACAGAATATGGGAAGCACCACTGGGACAGCCCAAATAATCTAATGTTGATTTCTGAAAATTATTAAAAGCTTAGGTCACTTTAAAAGATTATAAGAGGGACATGATTAATTGAGAAAAAAGCAATGCCTATTATAGAATCTCTCCAGAAGTTCATTCTTAGAAGTCAGCCAGCTTACGATAACAGAGAACCAATTGATATCCTTAGGTTTGAAGAGTGGGGATTTTCATAAGCTCTGGATGCTCTCTACAAAGTAATTATTGCGAAAGAAGACGCTAAGAAGTGCTGCGTGTGGCTTTATGGCAGTGCAGATACCGGTAAAACTACGATAGTGAAAATGCTCCAATAGATTTTTATGTGTGATATTCTTCAAGAAGGTCAGTCACATTTCAAGCTATAAGTTGTGCCTATCACTTTCTAGCCTCAGATTGTGCAAATGGATGAAATTAATGACAATCACTTTTTTAGAAGCGATCGAGTGGCTAAAATGAAGAAGCTCTTAGAAGGGTTGGGATACTCGACTGACGCAAAGTATGGCGAAGTAGCATTAGAATACGTTAATACAGTCGTAGGGATCACAACGAATCAAACGCCATAAAGAGGCGTTTGGTGGACCTGAGTAATGTTCAGAAGTAAGCAAAGAGTAAGATGCCTTTCAATAAAATAGACTTGGCTAAATACTTCATGAAGCGATTGGAGTAGGAAGAGATACAAACAAATGTAGATTCGATAGAGGAGGCTAATAGTCAAGAAATGATCTCAATCAAAGACATTATGGAACTAATGATTAAATATTTTCGCAGATTCCTTGCCTTTACATATCTTTAAGTTTAAATCATTAATAATAAAAACATATATTTGACTTATTTAAAAGCATTTAATGCATAAAACACAACTTTGCCCTATTTGATTGGTGCCAAATGCGCCAAATTTGCCAAATGTGTCAAATTTAGTTTAATTAAATAATAAATTAAATTTAATCTTTTATTAATTTTATTAATCAATTAAATCTCTCAAACTCATTTCTCTAAAAATTTCCTGCCAAATGTGTCAAATGTCTTTTCCCGCAAATGAAAGTAACACTAACCGGTAATACTAGTAACCAGGACACTTATATACACAACTGCCAGTACACTGAATCAAAATATGATTAATGCCTCTAGTATTTAGTGGCAGTTAAGATTACTAATATATAATTGATTTATTATTATTTCTCTAATTTCCTATTTTTATCTATTTTATCAATATTCGAATTACCTTATTATTTATATTAATATTAAATTCGATTCTATTTTAGTAATAATTACTAAGTAAAAATACTACAACTGGAATAAAACTAGATTTTAAAATTTACTGGAATAAGATTTTATTTGACTTATCTAGTTTATAGGCCATTTTAAATAGGCATTAATTGTCAGCTATTATAGTCATAGAAAATCTCAAAATAATTAATTAATCAAAATGAATTTCTTATTAAAATTATAATTTAATAAATATACGCCTCATCATCTTGTATTATATTATTTATTATAAAATTTTATGTTTAAAATCAATTACCATATAGTTGATTGGTATAAATTATTTATTATATTCATAAAAACTATCAGAGATAAGATTTAAAATACACTGAGAGATCATAACAAATAAATAAAATTATATGATGATAAAAATAATGATAAATTAGTTATAAAATATATTTCAATTGAAACAAGTTTTACAATGCCATATTTTGTTTAATAATTCTTCCTTTTTAGATAAAAACTTACAAATAAAAATAATTTAATAAATAATAAGACTAAAAATAATTTGAAGAGTTTAAAATCCAAATTAAATATCCAAAATTAATAACATCAAAGATAAATTGTGAATGAAGAAATTAAGTTTCTTTTTATGATAAAATGATAAATTTTAAATTTATATATATATATAAATAAAAGTAAAAAAAATCGTGTTTGTTCTTTATTGAAATATTTATTAATAAAAAGCTAAATTTTGCGGAAATGGGTAGGATTTTTTTGAAATTATTTTAAAATAAAGTAGGCTTTTTATTAAAAAGATTAATCGAATTAATTTATTAAACAAAGAAATTTGAAGTGCTATTTAATCATTTTTATTTTTTGTTTAAACTTTGACAAAATATTTTTATGTGAATTTTATTTTAGCAAACTTCAAAATTTAATCAAGACCATTTTAAATCTCTTTTTATAACTCAATCATATTTATATATAATTAGTTTCAATAATATTATTTTGCTTCGCGAGTATTGTAATTCTTTTAAATTCTCTTAAAGTTTATACTTCCCAAATTTTGTAAAACTTCTTATAATAATGTAGTCGCATTATTTTATATATCTTAGAATGTATAATATTTTATTTATAACTTAAACTAATAAATTCTTCAACTGAGTAAATTAATTCTATAGGATTTGTAATAAAATTACCAATTTAGCAGAAGTTAAATTTGTTTAATTTAAAATTATATATTATTTCATAAATATTAAATTTCTAGAATAAATGAACTTTTGCTAAATTCATTTAGTAATTTATTTTTCTTTATAGAATTCTTTTATACTGTTTACATTTTTAAAACTTTTATAATAATTTATAGGATTCATAATTTTTTATAAGGGTTTTACTATTTACTAAATCTTCAAATTAATAATTTTGTAGATTAAACATTTCTGTTAGTTCGTTAAGTATATTTATTATTTGTCACATAACTATTCAGTAATTATAATGAATTCTTATCTAAAAATATAAAAATTTTAATTATTTATGAAAAAGCATATAGTTAAATGATTATACTATACTAAATTTTATATTTATTTAGTGTATCTCCAACATTTGAAATGCTGTAGATGAAACTAGAATTATTTAAAAATAATGGAGAATTAATATTAAAAAATTAAATTACGGAAAAAAATGATTAACTGACGATGCAGAAAGCTGAGCATTCACAATTAATATAAATTACAAAAAGTTATCTAAGATTATATTATACAAAGGTCCAAGCTGTTATAACTTTAAGAAACTAAAGACAGAAACTTCACAGTGAAGCACAAAGAAAGGGAATGGAAAACCTGATAATACACTTAAATAGTGATGTTTATGAAAATGATTGAAAAGATGAAACCATTATTTTGATATTTCCATTTTTGATTATCGCATTAAGTATTGATAAAATACGTAAAAATAGGAAATTGTAGAAATAAAATAAAATCATAATTATAACCAATTCTCAATTAGCATTAAGTTGTTGCCGTGCATTTTACTAAAAATTTTGATAATTATAGTCTTCACCACCATAATATAAACCCCAATTTTTTCTTAAACAACCAAGCACTTGATATTTATATTTGGCAAGATTTCGATGATTAACATGGTCATTTGACACCGTCAATTGGAGTCGATCTGGCATGGCCACTTCATGTCGATTCGTCGTCAATAGGCTTGAGTTGAGGCCATCTAGCAATCCATTCTCATCTTCTAGATCCTAAATCTATTGCTCCATCCTTGATCCATCGGTGCCATCATTGGTAGCTCAAGCAGTTGGACCATCGTTGGTGTATTGGTGGACTTGACTTCTGCAATGCGCGGAGATTAGAGAGGTTTTGGTAGTTTGACGATTGATAAGTTTAAACTTAAACTTAAAAGCGTGATATATAATAGGGAAGTTTTAATCAATTAATTAAACTGTTCAACTGCTATTGATGCTTGTCTTGACTGGTGCCAGAGCACCTGCGACTCCACTCATCGTCATTTGATCACTGTCTCACACGAATCCATGTCTATCAAAACCCCAAAACCCCTTAATGAGGTTTATAAGTGCTTTGATTTGTAGGGAATTTGTTAGGGGTTGGAGTTATTAATTAAATGCGAGACAAAATAGCAAGCTTTTGGGGTCTATTTATGATGATGAAGAGTATATAGATTTAGTGTTTAAACTGCGTTATGGATGTGATATATACAGTGAATAACTCAAACCAGTACTGAACTATAAGTCTATTGCACTGCTCTTAAAGCGTAGTCCCTCAACTGTTCTCTTTCACTGCTTGAAAGCTGTATAATTAAAGCAATAATAGCTGAGTTCTTAGCCTAAGAGGAAGTCTAAGTTTCTATAGAAGCATATTGACTATCTTATTAATGAAAAAACTTTGAAGTATTGGGCTCACTTCTCTCTCGACTAACGAGCTGTTATGTTTCATCGCCAGTTCCCTGAGTTGAAGATCTCTGCATAGTCTGTTGCAAATATTTATAAATGAAACGGTATCTCTTACAAAGGTGTAAATCGTATCAAGAGAGTAATTGATTTCACTCTGCCATTTTACAACAACAACTTAAATTATATTTATAATTAAATGCAGAGAGCCTAATAGAATAATATTTAAGTTTATTCATGCTGACGAGGCTGTGTTTACCTTCAACACTTTCATCTAGAAGTCTTGGTATAAAAGGCATAGTAATATAGAAGTATATAACTAGAAAGTCAAGGTATAAACAATGGCAATTCTTGGAGGTTAGCGAGGATGCTGGTTTAGAAACCTATGTTATTCATCCTCGCTCTATTAAGACAGAGCAGTATATTAAGTTCTTAGAGCAGCTGAGAGAGAAGTACCCTGAATAAGGGATTATACTATTCGTTGATAATCTTTCAGTTCATAAGACAAAAGAAACAAGGAAAAGTTATGAACAACTAAGGATAACACCAGTGTTCAACGTGCCTTACAGCCCATAGTTTAATGGAATTGAATTCTACTGGGGTATACTTAAAGGTCATTATAAGAAACTGCTGCTATACCATCTTATGCATGACCTACCTATCGATACAGTAGACTTTATTAAAAGCTCAGCGAAGAGAGTAGATAATTTGTTGGCTTAAAAGTGTGCTAAAGAAGGGAGAGTGAATGTATATAAATAAGTTTTGTAGTTAAGTTAATGAATATATAAGTCACATTTAAAATTCTTTAGAGGGAGCTGGCTTCTCTTTCTTTTCTTCTATTTCTTGCTTCCCTCCTCCTAAGTTTCTTCTCTTGCTGCCAGCTCCTGCATCTATGTTCATTGACTCTGGAGGCTAAATATTAGAATAAAGTCTCTCTTGCTAACTTCATACTTTGTCTTCGACTTTCACTCTCTGTGAAGCTTGCTCTATTCCTTCATCAAGAAGATGCCAGTACCAGATTTTTCTAAAGAGTTAAGCT
>ARYC01001782.1:0-14510 GCA_000711775.1 Oxytricha trifallax
TTTCTTCATGAGCAGCGCTGTTTCTACTGGCCATGTTGCTTCTATCACGAAGGGTCTTTGCCACCTCACTTGATATGACACTAATTTGATGGTAATAAAATTTACAAAAGAATGGCTTAATTGTGCTAAGATTAAATGTATTAATTTATTTGGTAAATGATGCTACATAAAAATAGATAATCATTCCGTAAGGAAATGATTATTAATTCAAATTTTAATCACACTAATCTTAGGTTGTTTCTAGACTTCACGCATTTCTTTCTCAACCAACTAATCCTACATCTACTTGCTCTTTCTTTCCCTAGACGCTTTTCTCTGCAGTCCAGAGTAATAAAGTCTGTCAAATGCTGAAAGCGGTTGAGTATTTTAAGTGTTACTGAGTAATTAAGAAATACCATTTGCATTCATAGTGCCTGTCATAGTCTGATTTATTTGGAAATTATTTGATAAACTAGAGGTGTTTAAAGATTGAGAATTCAGTTGATTTTAATCTATCAAATGAGCTCTTTATTAATAGTATTGATTAGGTGAGACTCCTAAATCTTAATAGTCTTGGTAAGCGTTTTAATTTTAATAGTTTAGAATTTAAGGATTGTCTAGCGACTAGTTTTTATGGGAGGAACCGGAAATATTGGCAGATTGGTTTTTAAAATTCAAATCATAAACCCTTGAATCATTATCTTTAATTAGAAATTCATTCTATGTAGTGTATTTTATCTCTAAATATTCATGAAATGATATTTTTAGAGTAATCATTCAGGGAATTGATTTAGTCGGTAGGCGATTAATTTCTCATACTGTAGTTTATTGCTTGTCCATATCCATCAGAACTTTGCACCACTTCATCTTACTCAAATTTTTAACTAATGTCTTATGCAGGAGGAGGCGGTCTAAGTTTAAATTCATAGAAATCATCTAAGTCGACTGGACCATCTATGAAAGTCTGGAAAGATGAAAACATATTTATTTTGATTTTATTAATTAATTCTATTTCTTTAATTATCTGCGATATTCCTTTAGTTAATATTCTCCATTTACTTTAATAATCAATCTCATTTCTCATTATAAAGTACTAATTTTAAACATATAATTTCTTTTGAGTTTCCTATGAATAAACTTACATAAAATGAAGAAATTTATCAAGTTCTGGCATTGTATTTTCAATTAAAATTCTATCGTTATACGCTTATATACCTGCGGAAGGAATTGACCCACGAATTATGCCATGTTCACTTAACTACTTAATTATTTCTTTCTCTGCTTCCTACAGACTGACACTCATTTATAAATTTATGAAATTTGTGCTAATAGGCTAACTAACTCATATTAAATCTATTCTCTTTATGTCTTGTTGCCACAAAATCATTTTTAATTAAATTGTCTAATCCTATGTTTCCCTCATATCTGATTACGAAATCCCCTATCAAATGCTATTTCTTAAAAATAAATATGTATACTCTCATAAAATGATTAATTCAAAATAGAATTTATATAAAAATATTTCTTTAAATCTCCACCAGCTAAAATAACGCAAATCTCGCTAATTAGGCAATTTGGCGCATAAACATCTGGGTCTGTGTACTCCATATCGATAAAACAAATTGGATCTGTAAGTTCACACTTTTTACCAACCACCTAAAATTATCATAATTTTTAATTAGAATAAGAACTTTAATTCTTCGAAATATGCTTATTTTTAGATTTATCTTATTAGTTATTTGAGACTTACTTGAAAAGGTAATTCTACAGGTTTATTGACATTTTCAGGATTATAGTTGTCTACAAATAAAAAATTAAGAATTATAATTAGCAAATTACTTTATAAATTGGAATCAACAGACAAATCCTTCATTACTACATCAGAATCTACCATTAAATTTAATTTATTTTTTTTAATTTTAATATTCAGTTTTATCAATTAAATAATGATACTATATCTTTATCTCTAGGTATTGTTTAATGCAGAATTATAGTAAATCTGAAAATAATGATTATCAAATTATATATAATAATATTGTATAATAATAATTCGTGGTAGTAATGAAAGCCAACACTCTTAGAGTTATCAGATATTCTTTATTTGATCTAACTTACTCTCAAAAGTATTTCTCGACAATTTAAAAACCCTAATATCCTGAAAGATCTTAATAAAAGTAACAATCTAATTCTAAGACATTATCTCAATAAAATTAGAACAAGTTGTAGTCTAAAGATAAAAATAAAAATATTAAAATTCCTTCTACTGTCGAAGGTAAAGAGTAATAAACTGATTAAACTTAGGTTACTAGCGAATTAGAGCATAAGCACAAACCCATGAAATAAACTTTTCATGTGGCAATGCTGTTGATGGGTAGTGGTAGTGTGCCACCATAATATGTTGATAAATTGAGGGATGAAATTATCGAAAATTAAAGAATTAGGGAGAATTAAGAAATTGAACAAAAATAAGTTCAGTAATAGGAGTCAGTCACTGAAAATTAATAAACAAATTCAACTACACTCACTGAAGACCATTATATAATAAGTTGAGTTTTAGAGATTATTTTAAACTAAAATTTTATTCTCAATTAATCACAATTTGCCTCTTAATTCACTATTTTTGCTCCCCTTGTTACTTAAATTTTTTACAATAATTTCTTTCTGAAAACCAAATAGAAGTTTTAAGATAATAAAAACAGCTTTTAAGAACATAAACGTCTCTAAAAACAAGAGCAGCAGTAATTCGATCACATGTTAATTGGCTCAAACACCTTCGAAGTAGCTTCATTGAGAATAGCCTTAAGTGAGCACAAAATTTAAACGAAATATTTCAGTGTAAATGGTGCATTACCAACTCACAATCAGCTCTAAAATTCATAGTAGTAAGCTAAATCGTTATAAGAATGTTTAATATTAATATAATTAAAATAGAAAATTATATATAAAAAGTTCTTAAGTAAATAATATAAAATTAATAAGAAGATTGAAGTGTAGAATAGATGAAAAATAGGAGTTAAGTTGTTAAAATATTTAAATACAAATAGCTTAATAAATATATTATATTCTGGAAAATAAATTAAATTCTTAAACAAATTTCCCTTTTTATGATTTAATTTTAAATAAAATTAAAGCAATACTTATTTATTGACATTTATATTGCTGTGAAAGTATTAAATTATAAATGCAAAGTTTGATCGATTGAATTTTTATAATCTTATTTACTTTTTAGTAATATTAAGCTACCATATATAAATTGCAAATAAAATTGATATGGCTCCATTATAAAATTTAAGCGATGAGGGATTTTAACTGGCTCCACTATAACATAGTCTGATTTTGCAATTTTACATCACTACTTTCCTCAAAGCTATAAACATCTCTAAATGCAAAGATTCGACTAATTTAGAGGGTAATATTTGAAGAATAATTATTAAAATTAAAATTAACTTAGAATTTACTGGGAAAATATATAGCAAGATTCATTCAGATCAATTAAAAATTAAGATACAGAATAAATTATACCCTTTAAATTAAGTTAAAATCAATAAGTTATGAAGAAACCATGTTAAGTGAGCATATTTACGTCATTCTAACCCAATTTTATTTTGTTTAACTCTCATTATTATTAATATTAATAGGTTCTTATGTTATTTGATATTTACTATGATCGGCCACTCAATTCTCAATTAGCTTACTTTTTTCAAGGTTTTAATCATTGTGAGCATGTTCTAAAATTAGCAACATTAAATTTATGCTAAATAAATCCATAATATCAGAAAAAACTACAATTTAAATATAGTCATAAAACATTAAACTAACTTTAATTTGAATTAGCATCTTAATCACTTAAATTAGTTTCTTCATCTATATTTTGCATAAGTTTCTAGTTATTTATGCTGCTACCTTTAATCATGACTGAACTTTCCTACATATTTATCAACGCCGCTCTATTATTATTAAGGACTGAGGAATTAGCAATCATGCTCTTATTTTCCTTGGATTACAGTATTTAGCCAATTAAATTTATGTCGATATTTTAGTTGTCTATGCTTTAACAGTCCTCTCTACTGTCAGGTATTTGCTATTAATAACTCATAAATATATTCTATAGATTGCTAAAAGATTATAAATTTATATTATAAAGTAGCAATATTTATCTGGATAGCCTCCTTATATATCCGAACTTGCGTCTGAACTACTCCTTGTATCTTACTGTCCTATATCTTTTATACTATAATTCTATTAATCAAATTGAAATTGTGTTGTTATTATTATATATATTTTTATATCTCCCAATAGCCTGCGCTTAGTGGCTGATACGACCTATTTTATATGTGTTTAATACCAAATATACACAATGCAAAAAATACTGTGAAAAAACTTTTTAATTTAATTATCTCAATTATTTTAAAGTGTAACAATTTAAAATAAAATCTAAAAAAATTTAACTTCTAATAATATTGATGATGAAGATTTTAGTTTAATTTTCATAAAAAATCCAATAATTATTTTGATTATTATTGCTAAAACATAAACAAAAATTAATATTATTATTATATAGTAATTAAGTTTAAAAGGAAAATTACTGAAAACTTCATTCTTAAAGAAAACGAAAGGATATCACATATATAATCAGTTTATATTATGAATAAAACTCATTAATATAGTGAGATATATACTCAATACCGTAATATATCTCAAATCGAGTTATTTTTCAATGATTCTAATATATTTTTTGGAGAAATAAATTAAAATTGATGTCCATTCTTATAATACTGTAATTTGTAAAATTTACTTTATTTTATTTCCTTGATTATCGTTATGCACATTGATAAATCTAATAAATATAGTAAACTTATTGACAAATCATCTTTGATTATTTATGGTATCCAGTAATTTCCCATTCTATTATTATTATTATTATTATTATTATTATTATTATTATTATTATTATTATTATTATTATTATTATTATTATTATTATTATTATTATTATATAATACCTGATCCTTTTTAGATTGCAATCCTATATAATTATCCAATTTTATTCTTAGAAATTATAATATAATGATTATATCTCCGATAAGCTTTAGTTAAAAATTTGAATCTGTGTCGGCGGTTTTAATATCTCCATGTCCCAACCCTCTTTTTGAAATTCCTATGCTCTAAAAATAATTATATTATACTTTGCTTTAAAAACCCAAGAATAGAAATTAATGGAAAAAATTATTATTGTAATTAAATATATTTAAACTCAACCCCATCATGCCTCTTTTATTCGTGATTCCCTAACTTTTAAAATTAATCAAAATTAATGCAAATTTTTTGAAAAAAATACAACTTATTGTTGAAATAATCTAATATTTAAACTTGGGTTATTTACAGATGGTCCAGTTAACGGAACCAGCTGTTCACTGTCTCCTACTCTTGGTAAATTACTTAGTATAGAAATTTATTTATAAAAAATGGGTATGTTAAATTATAAACTATTACTCAAGTTATTCTAAAAGAAATTTGTAGTAATTAAATTAAAAAGAATTTGACTTGAGATTGGGATTTTTTCAAGAACTCTAAATTTAATTGATTTAATATTTTTACAATAATTTAAGTTTGATAATATTTCCCAATTTATCTTTCACTTTAATCATATCTTAGTAAAATTTATACATTGATGCTGATCTAGTTTTTATCTTTTTTTTAATTATAATCTAAATTGAATTTTACTTTGATTATCGAATTTTTAAAAAGAATTTTCATTTTATTTTGTTTAATTAATATTCTATCCCTAATAAACTTAATTTTTGAAAATTTTTAGATGAATTACTGCTTCTCAACTTCATGAGTGTGGCATTGGTCTTCTCAACATCATTTACAGTTTGTTAATTATTTCGCATTTCCATTCTTCTTTGCAAAAATGAAGGACCTTTCAGTTAATTCACACTCTGAGTAATTGCTTTTTAGTGAAACTAAGCATTATTTAGACATAATACTTTTTACTATAATTTTCTATTTAAATTATTCATAATATAAATATTTTACATTTGAATGACAGAAAATTCTATAAATAATTTTTTATCTTATTAAAATATATTTTTGATATCAAAATAGAAGATTTTAGATTGAGAATTTAGGCCCTTCCAATATTTTTTTAATTTATTATAAAGATATGAATTCACAAAATTACTCTATTATGATTTATAAATTATCAGAGAATAATAAAAAGCAGCTAAGATAGGGGAATGGCATTCTTTTTCAATTTAATCATATAGTGCTTATTTCGCATCTAATTAGAAAACTTTTTCCTCATCCAAAAACTTATATTAATATAAACTTGATTCAACGATAAATTTACGTTTATCATTGAAAAATTAATCAAAATTTTTTAATATCTAAAAATAAATAAAATAACTTGCATATTCTATTTTCCTCTTCAGTAGCGTTTTCCCTGTTGAAGCTCTTGCACTCTGCAAACTGTAGACTTGACTTGTCCTGCCTCTGTAGGCGTGATCCGTAGGCGTTGATCGTGAGTCCCGTGAATTTTACATTTTGCAGTCCAGTTTTAGATTCTCCATTTTTAGGCACTGTCCCCGCTGATCCTATTTCTCCCAAAGCTCTCATTATTACACATTAAAAAATGCAATTCAAATTGCTATTAAAATATTCTTTTAACATAAAAGATAGCAATATTTTAGATTATTGTTAATATTAATTTAATATAGTACTAATAATAATATTCTGTGATCCTTCAATATTATTAAAAGAAAGTTTGAAATAATATTTATTTTCTCATAATCTAACTTCATAAGAATTTTAAATTTATGATTTATTAGGCAAAGGAATATTATGATCAAAATGTAATCATGCATATTTAAAAGATATAAATATATAAAAAAATTGTGATTAAAGTATCTTGGATTATTAGTAGAATGTATAATTTGCCTAAGATTTGAATTTAGTTTAATAAATTCTATGAAAAAATTTTTGAATAAACTTGCTAGAACTTTTTTTCATTATTTTTTACTTAACTCTAAATTCATAGCTTTAATTGTAAATTTAGTAAAAAAGAATTTATTAATATCGTTCTATATTTATTTTAGTTGATAAATAACTTTCTCAAAAAAACTATAAGACTTTACTGATAAAATTAAAACCTTTCCTCTCTGGTATTAATGATTAATCACTTTAATTAATTCATCTTTATTTGCATGGGATAATCAATGAATATTTTTAAAGAACTCTGTTAAATTATATCTTTGTTTCTCTATATCATTTAACAATTAACCGCTATCATCTCATAAAATCATACATATATTATTTGCTTGTATTTCAGAGGGAAAGCCTATCTTGAGCTCTAAGAATATGACTCAGCAGTCTAATGCTATAAGAAGCTTGTGGAAATAGACCCCACTCATGCAGATGGCAGAAAAGAATACGAAAGAGCAAAGCAACTCAAAAAGAAATTCTTAGAAGATCAACATAAGAAATACTCCAAGTTTTTTAGTTGAGTAAAAGGTTTTGTGATGAGTAATTAATATAATATACTTAAAGACAATTAAAGAATAGAGATATTAGTTTAAAGTAACACTTCTTATTGTAGGCATATAAATGTTTGATAAATCATTTGTTAATAAACGGCTGTATATTTAGGATAAATTCTTGCAATAAATTAGAGTAAATTAAATTATTTGGTCAAGTTGTTAACACATTTTTGTACAACTTTCTTATACTTCAATATATATAAGCTTCTTACTTAAAATTCGAATATGTGACTTCTTTAATCCATCACTTACTCAATTCTATTCATTTTTGAGTTGGGTTTTTAATGGCTGGCAACAGTCTTTGAGCAGTCATAAGAGTTGTGGTTGCTCTTAAGAGCTTGTCAGTAATTTGAGGAACGTGACTATAAAGGTTTATTTTTATATAGCCAATTTTATATAAAAATGACCACCTTCACCAGAGAAGGCGAAACCAGTGTATCTTTGAATTGGAGCAAGTCTGCTTGGGTCAAGACCCTTAGTGAACTTCTTCTTTTCCTTGATCTTTCTTTCCTTCTCAGCATGTTATCTGCTATCAATGGACCATTCACTCAAGAAGTATAGGAATCTGTCGATTGGGAAAGTGATTGTGAAGAAAAAGATGAGATTCAAGTAGAATACTGGGTAGGAAATAATCTCAGTGAAGAGGTGATCCAAAGTAGGTAGCTTCACGTATGATAAGAGCCAGAATATCACAAAGAATGCAGCAACTGATTATTCTTATGATTAATTCTTTTTATAGAGAAATTTATTTAAAATTGAAGATTATCACTAACTTTAGTGGATATTTTTTAATTGTGTGGAGAGTTCTCTCTGTAAAAAACTGCACTTAATAACTACCAATTTTGTGTATGATAATGTAACATAAAATTAGTTGTTCGCTAAACTGGAAAAATTTAGAGAAACATTAAAATTAAAAAAGTCATCATGAAATAAATTAAAGACAGTTAGGAAATATAAAAATGAAATTATAACCTCTCTTCTTTTTATTTAAGGATTTTTGGATTCTTATCCGTACTCATATAATAATCTCTTTTTACTGTCAGGTATTTCTATTTCTAATTTTTAAATTCCCAATATTTTGTATTTTATCCGTAATTATATAAATTACTCACATATAATACTCTAATAAGAATAACTGTTGCTAAATATTACTAAAAACTCAAAATAATAAATTTCTATTTTTGATTATTTATTCATTCCTTGGCAAATCTAAGTAATTTTACTCAATGCATTGATATAATAAGCAGTGTAAACAGTCCTCTTCCCTTATATAATTAAAATATTGATTTTTATATGTTTATAAGAATTCATTCCATCTACTAAACAGGAAAGTGGAGCCACTCTTTAAAAAGAGTTGAACAAGCAGCTTAGAACATACCAAATTCTAATAATAAAACGCAAAAGAGAAATCTACCAGAAGATTTTAGTATGATTTCCAAGATGAGTGGAAAACTTATAAATTTATACTCTTATGATCTAGCTGAATTACTTCTCGATTATTTTTAAATGGAAACTGCAATTGAATTGTAGAAACTAGAAAAAGAATAGCAGAAGGATTTCAGCAGCGATGAAGCCAAGTTCGTAGCCTAGAATCTACTTCATAATTTGGATCAATGCTAAAATATTGAGCAGCATATTAATTTATAATATAATAATTCAGCAGCAAAATTTAAAGAGCTATCTGATGCTTATACTCTGAGTTATATGCAAAGAGAAGGTATTAAAATGAAATGCAGTGAATAAAAAATATCAAAAATATAATATCTTTGCAATGCTAATAAATATTTCTTTTGTTACCACATATTAAATCTTAATAAAAATTATATTAAAAACTTTATTTTCTGGTTCAAATTATTATAGTAATTAATTATCATCTCGATTTAAATTATTGAGTTAAGCAATTTCCAAGTTCCCGAACTGATGTTGTCGCGTTTTTATCGATGAATATTTTTCGCTAAATTATTTCCATTTCATTAACAAATGGCCTTGATTTTAAGTAATCAGCTAAATTCTTATGAAAGTTCTATTTTTTCGTGATTAATTTCTTAAAAGTTTTCTTATCACAAATACTTTCAAGTATTATAAAAGCAAATGAGTATACATCCCAAAATTATGATCCGTTAGCAATCTAAAGAAGTGAGCTTATATAAGGGTTTGCTGTATTAGGCTTTGCGTTTGATAAATCATTTGAATATATAAAATAATTAAGACCACCTAGAAATACTTCATAGTCTTTGTCAAGTTTTATCAAGATATTTTCTGGTTTTAGATCTCTATGCGTTATTTCATTGTCATGCAATTCTTTTATTGCTTCATAAATTCCAAATAATGCTATTTAAATTAATTTTTCTATATATTTTTCCTTTTAGTAACTCCCTAAAACTTGATTCAAAGTATCTGAATCACTATTTCATCTTCATCCACGTTTAATACCAAGTATTTTATCTTGATATTTTAATTGTAATTTTGTAAAATATAACTTGTATTTGAACTCTTGGTATAATTATTACTTCTCAATGAGTTAGCATTTAAGTTTTGCCAAATTATAACTTTATCTTGTAAAATATTGATGCTATAATTTTCGGTCAAGGAGTGAATTATACTCCACATATAATCCAGCATTTTATGCCTCTTATATTATTTATTTGATTTCCTAAAGCTAATTTTCATTTTGTAGTTATAAGAATTTTTATTTATTTAATCCTTTATGTCCTTCTCCATAACTTTAATTAAGAAATGGCGTTGTTCTTGTATCAATAATTTCTTGTTTTAATTATTTTTCTTATTACAAGTCTTCATCAAATATTTATTATTTTAAACTGGCAAATTAGTCAATTTCTATTTCTCTTTTATTTTAATTATCCTTCAACTAATTCTTTTCTCTAACTCCTTAATTTATCAACAACTAAATTCATATATTAAGTATAAATAAAGTTACTTCTGTATTTATCCCATAGTTTTATAATGATTTTGTTGAGTGAGTTAATAAATGCTTCACATACTGATCTCGTGTTGAACAAGGTTTAAATTCACAGCTTTATATTTTGCAAAAAAATAACCCATTATTTTTAGGAAGCTTTTAATATTTTGGGGTTTTATTTTTGTGTCTAAATTGACAAATTCTAAATTCAGCAGGAGTTCGACATTTTTGGCATAAATCACAAATAATTAATTTTTTAAGTCAAGTAGTCAAAGTTGGATCTTTGTTTTTTAAGGAGCACCATTTAAAGAATTTTTCATCTGTAACATTAAAATCCTCAATATTGTCAAGTGAGTTGCTAACAATTATCTTGCTATTTATAATCTATTGCTGTTTTGTTGATCTTTAAATTTTCTCAATTTTAAACATGAATATGAAGTTTATTATTATGAGAGCAAAGTTAGTAATATTGGTGATTGTTTGAAAATTATATTATTAAAAAATTAATTATCTAAAATATTGTATGCGTTACCTACTTTTTAAAGTAGGTAATGAACTCACTTAATTATTATAATTTAAAATCAATATTTGAATTTTTTGGATGTAAAAATTCAACAAATAGAGAAGAAAAACAATTGTGTTATAATAGAAGCTGTATTTTATTATTTTCAATTAAATTAAAAAGATTAATAGCATTTATAATTTAAAATTCACTTCTTGTTCATCCTGTTATAAATATTAATATAATTTACATATAATAACATAAATAGCCATTAAAATAAGGATTCTCTAATCTGAACTATTAGTTTTTACAATAATTCTAAATAGAATTTTTTCAGATTCACGACTTGGTTCCTGACCTTATAAATTATACTATATAATAATTTTCTATCCACAAATTTGTCATTAAAGAAGTATAAAAAAACTTTCTATTATACTTATTTAATAATTAAAATTTTATTTAGATTTTAGTAAAATTAATTTTGGAATGGAAGGTATTGAAGAGGTTTAACAATAAAATATTTAAGCTATTGACTCAAGAATTTTTGATGGCAAACTCACCTGTAAATATGATTGGTACACGGTTTTAAAAATTTCATTGTAAGTTTATGATATTTCTTAAATTTTTATAGAAGGTTATTGCTTACCATAGTATAAAAATACTACGATGAGATTCATCAAAGTTTTTTTGCAAGGGTCAAGATTTTTAATTAAATCAAAAGATATTATTAATATAGATGTCCCTCACTATCCAGAACTTAAGATTTAAAATATCTTGGATTAGGTAAAAAATGACAATAGACACTTAAATTTTCATCAAGACTATCCATAGCTTCCAGAAAGAGATTTTTTTTCAAAATAATTGGAACTCTAGGCCCACAATATATTTAAGAAACTGTTTAAGCATAAAACAGGTTGAGAAATCAAAGCTAAATTAATTATTAAAATTAAGATGCAATTGCAATAAGGGATGAAATTTATTAAGCTATATAGCAAGAACCATTCTTTTCTAGTAATAATTTTTGAATATTTTTTATTAATTTAACAGAGTAAAAAGGTAAAGGGACTGCATTGTTAAAAATAAAAATGAAGGCAACAATTTTATGATAGAGTAACAAAATTCAAATAGAGAAATTTTGTCAGGGACCAGTAAATAATTTAAATTTAATATATGAGTTTAGTTATAAATTATTATAATTTAAATTAATTTTCATTTTCATTTTAATTGCTAGCTTTAACATGCTCATCAAGAATTTTATAATATCTCTTTATAATTGATTATATTTATTGTTTTGTTGTACACTCTATAGAGTCATTAATAATGTCAAAAATGGCTTTTTTTCGTAAATTTGAAGTTTAATTTTTGCAGTAAATATCGGTACCTCTTTTATATTAAAGAAAAAACTTTTTCAATACAAAGATATTATGAAGAATAAGGAGCATTGAAAATTATTTTCCAATTATAAAATTCTACTTATACTCATTTCTTTTGATTAATGCAATTTGAGATTATCCATAAATAAATAAACTTCCTGATTTTTATAATAATTGTTGAGGCCATCAAGGAAATCTTGGTAATCCTGTTTTTTTATTGATTTCAATTATGTGTAATAATATTCTAGGCTTTAATCCTCGCTGATGCATACTATTGCAGAAATAGTTTATTATTTAATTCCTAATTATTACAGTTCACAATTTTAATATTTATTTGACCAAGCCTTAAATTGCTAAGAATAAGGTTTGAAGACGATTTCATCAATAAAGATAATTTTATTTTTTTATTCCTTAATATTAAGTAGTAAACTAAATTGCTTGAATCTTCCTTAATTTATTTTATGTTATTTATGAAATGTAATGTGATATTTTTTCCTAACATTTTTAAACTTTATTTCAGCTTTTTTATATATCATTCTTAGTCAGTTTGGACTTAACAAATGATTAGGGCATAATTTATTAATATAGAATGAGTTGGCTTAAATTGACAGATGCTACTGATCTTAGAGGAATAGTTATGAAGTTATAAATTATAATTAATTATCAGGCAATTATTGTTTCCTGGTAGTTCTACAAGCACTACTATGAACTTGACCATTAATTTTAGAAATACAGATGTCTCTAACTATATTTTTAGAAAGTTTAATAATTTTAGAAATATTCGCATAAGTTTCAAAATCTGAGATTATTCAGTCGGTTCTTTATTATGAAACCTAAGTAAAAGTATTGCATTAGTGATACTTTATGGGATTTCCATACTTTTCATATTTAAATATTTAAAATTATAATTATTAAATTATGTCAAATATAAATTTTAATCAAATTCTAAAAGAGGGATTGTTACATCAAAATGGTTCAAGTAAAACATTAATTAGAGGATATTTGTATTAAAAATATTATTTTTTTAATTAATTTCTTTCGTTAATTTTAAGCTTATTTAAGAATTATATATCCTTATATTAATAAATTTCATTGATCTATAATAATTAATGGGGGGGGGGGAAAGTTTCCTGCCCAGTCTTATGATAAAAAATAAATTAAGGGAAGATTCCTGGCAAGTAACAAATTCTTTATTTTAATAAATTCTTTTAACAACGAACTTCCGGTCTAATTTAATTGTTATAAATACACCTATTTATATAATATTTATTTAATATATTTCCATTAACTTTTCTTCTAAACACCATCCAAGTATACTCTCATTTCTTCTGAATTCTAATTCATCAACAAATTATTTTCCATGTTAGGCAGGAATTGATCCTCTATATATATATTTCTCAAGTATTTATGGTGATTCCAGGTGTTTTCAATCCTATAAGTTGTAATTTGAGTAACAGGTACTTATCTTTCCACTCTTCATCTATATCCTCCCCTTGCTTAATGAATGTAAGTCCCATGCTAGTAGCCATAATTTCTAAGGAATTCATATCCTCTCCAACATCTGTAATAATTGTACTACCCAATCCTATAGGCCATGCTTATCTGTCTCTTCTTCTCCTCCTTTAATTTGAAAGAGGCCAGTGAGTAAAGAGGGATTCGTCAATCTCAACAACTTCAAGATTTAATTTTAATATTGAATAGTACTCATTTTGCATCCAATCTGAGATTCTATTTCTAAACTCATTTAGTATTGCTCTAGTGTAGCGAATTAACACTAGATTATCTTCGTTAATTGTTTACCTAAGGTTTTTGAAAATTTTGGTAGCATTGTGAGCCTTGATAATGTAGACAATGATTAATCTTGCTAGTACAATTATATGAGTTTTTTAAAAATCCAAATATTGAATCTTTCCCAATACTTATCTTAATGTTACATCTTCAGCATTTAAACTCCTCACCATCTACCAATGTATTATTTTTGTAGATTATCATACGGTTCCAGAATTTTTGGCATATCTCTGATGATATGAACAAATTCCTGTCTCTTAACCAATAAATTGTTCTTTCCTTACTCATTATTACTCTAATTATTGTATCTAGTTATTAATAAAATCATGATTCAATCAATCTAATTCTTTTCATACACAGATGATGTCACAAAACGTATATAATTATATTTTCTTTAACTTAAAAAGTAT